>RBNK01001273.1:0-16466 GCA_003990785.1 Endogone sp. FLAS-F59071 | reverse complement strand
AAGAAATTCTAGAAACTTTGGAACAATGCAGATTTGGATGAAGAGAAGATAGTTCTTTGAATGTTGTAAGATTCTTAGAACTAAGTTTTACTTTGAACTTGACCAATATACTAGCAAAGAATGCTGAAATCTCTTTTGATTTTTAAAAGAATAGATTGTTCATTTATAAGGGGTACTGAATTTCAACCAATATATTAGAAAAAAAACTCCTACATTATAATTTTTTTTCATTATATTCTACTAATTTATATATATATCTCTCTATCTATCCATCTGTCCATCTCTTCATCTATCTATTATCTCATCTCATTCATCTATTCACCAGCTCACTATCCCTTCCTATCTATCTCTTTTAACTACTTTTTACTACTTCATTATTGTTATCTTATTCATCTCTGTACTATATCCTTCATAGCTGGTAAGTGATATTTTACCAATAGCAACAATTCATCTAATAGAGTTTTATTATACTTATCAGAATTTCTAAATTTATTTTTACTATTTTTATTTCTTAACTATTCAATTAAACTTTTACAAATGTTATCTCTACATTTTATAAAAACTATTTTATTGTTATATTCTGTTATATTTTATTATAACTATCTTCTATTCTTCACTTTTCTGCCTCAGATAATTAATATTTTTCTTTACTTTTTTATATTTATGGAATCAATTATATATATCTATAGAGTGGTATTATGTTGCTATTTTCAAACTTTTATTTTCTTTCTCTTTATTATTAGAGAAAACAAATATTGTAAATAAAGCCTATATTGTATTGAAGAGCAGTGATCATTATATGCATATCTGATACTACAGTATGATTAAGATTACCTGATATATTCATTCTATAGTATTAAATATACTACATTAGGCCTGTATATGAATATAGGAGATCTACATATAATAATATACTTTTTACACTTCTTTTTGTTGAAATTTGATCTTCAAATGTGTGTGTTTTAGAGTAAAAGAGCGCACTGGCTTATGAAGCCAATATGCATGTATTTATTAATGCTAAATTATGATTGGTTGATACAAACAAAGATCGTCTAAGCCACAATTGAGTGATGTATGATTGATCGTTGATGCATCGATCATTGATAGGAGAGATATAATAAGCTAATAATTACAACACTTTTTACAATCTTTTTATATATTGTGATAGAATATATAATATATAATATCAATTTTGATCATAGTTATATAATCTGTAGCAATGTTATAACTCTTAGTATTATTATAATTTATAGTATTGTTATAAACTATAATATTGCTCTGATCTAATATATTATTCTATTATTAAATAATGTTATAACCTGATATATTATTTACTATTATATCTTAGCCAATCAATTTGTATCTTATATTTAGCTAAGTTAATTAGAAATTCAAGTAGTAACTTAAGTAGCTACCCTTATAGCACCTTGTAATTGTTAAAGTTTTGATCTCTGAATATGTTTTTGGGGGTAGAAGAGCACAATGGCTTATAAAGCCAAATATGCATGTATTTATTAATGCTAATATATGATTGGTCGATATAGACAAAGATTGTCTAAGCCACGATTGAGTAACGTACCATCAATCATTGATGGGAGAGAGAGATATAATAAGCTAATAATTTCAATACTCCCTCTGCTTGACATATCTCGATAAATAAAAATAAAATGTTCAACTGTATATCATGAATGGCATCCATGAAGTACATTTACTGTAAATAACTATATGTAAAATACTACTTGAGTGATAAGAATGATATGATAAGGGAAATAAAAGTTTTTGAAAAAGAAAAAAAGATTAGTTATGTAGGCCCATTTTTGTGATAAACATTTCAAGTCTGGGTCACACAAGTGGCTTGGTTAATGCATCAGCGATCATTTCATCTGTTACCATGTAAACAATATCTATCACCTTTGATTCAACTTTCTCTTGAATAAAGTGATGCTGAATGTCAATATGCTTTGATTGAGCATGATTAATTGAGTTTTTAGTGAGGGTAATTGCTGATTGGTTGTCTTCAAATAAGGTTGTTGCACAATTCTGTAAATATCCTAGCTTATCCAATAGGGTGCATAGCTAAATAGCTTCTCTCATTGCATGTGCTAATGCCATATATTCTGCTTCAGTTGATGATAGGGCAATGGTTGGTTAGTGCTTGCTTGACCAGCTGATGGCTCCCTCTGATAGGTTGAAAATATAGCCTGTGGTTGATTGTCGTGTATTAATATCTCCTCCCCAGTTAGCATCACTGAAACTGATCAGCCTTAGATCCTAATTGCATCCAAGGCATAGCTTATAATTGGCTGTTCCTTTAATATATCTTAATAATTGTTTAAGAGCATAGTGATGTTCTTGTATTGGATTGGCTGAAAATTAACTGATGATACTAACAGTAGCAGCTAGATCAGGTCTCATCCCGATTATCAGATACATTATGCTACCAATCATTTGTCTAAATAGATTTTGGTCTGTGGATTTCCCCCCTTTAGCTTTGAGTTGAATAAATGAATCAAGGGGTGTACTGATTGGCTTGGCATCCATCATGTTAAACCTTATAATGATTTGATTAGCAAAGTGACTTTGATCAATTGTGATTGTATGTGTTTTTCGATTATGCATGACTTAAATACCTAGAAAATGTTTAATTTCACTACAGTCTGTCATATCAAATGTGTTACTAAGCTCCACCTTGAATTTGTTCATCATTTCCATAGAATCAGCCAGAATTAGTAGATCGTCGACATATATGGCAATAATTATCAGCAATTGATCATCTTATCTTCTTCTTAGATAAATGCTGTGATCTGATTATAGTCTTGTAAAATTTGATTGGCTGAGATAGTTGTCAATCTTCTGATTCTACATATGAGGTGATTGTTTTAGTTTATACAATGATCGATTAAGCTTACACACAGCTCTCAGTGATAGCTCCGATTGGTCAATTCCTTCAGGTACCATCATATAGATCTCCTCATCAAGATTGCTATTCAGGAATGCAGTTTTTACATCCATTTGGTGAATTTCTAAGTTTAGGGCTGCACCAATCGATAAAAGTGCCCTAATTAATATAAATTTCGCCATGGGGGCAAATGTTTCATCATAATCAATTCCTTGCTGTTGTGAATATCCCTTGGCAACTAATCTCGTCTTATACCTAGCAACTGATCCATCAGTGTTGAGCTTCTTTTTAAATACCCATCTATATCCAATCGGCTTGTGTCCTACAGGCACCTTAGGTACAATTATCCACGTGTCATTATTCTTAAGTAATTTAAGCTCTTGATTGATTGCTTCCTGCCAAAGCCTTGCATCAAATAGGGAAATTGCTTCTTTGTAGGTCATTGAGTCATTGGTCGATTCAATTAAATTAGCTTCTGGCATGTGATCTTACCAAATTTATAGAGCTTCAGTATCTATCAATTGTTCGATTAGCTCTCAGGTGTTATTATCATCATCATCATAGCCTAGCCATTTTACCAGATATTGCCTTTTTTCATCAATCTTGCATTCTCCAATGATCGCTTCAATGATATATTCTTGATCTTCTGGGTTGATAATTGTTAGGGATTTTAATATAATAGATTTATCAAATGTGACGTCGTAGCTGATCTCTATCTTCCTATTGGTTAGATCTCAGAGCCTGTATGCCTTCTTTTTGTCATAATAGCCAATCATTTTAAGCTTTTTGGATTGGGGTACCAGTTTCGACCTTTTTTCTTTGCAAATATGCATATATGCATTAGCCTATATGATGCATAAGTTACTAATATCAGGCTTGTGACTGTGTCATAATTCAAATGGTGAAGCACTCTCCTTATTGGCTTGCATTGGTAATCAGTTGTATAAATATATAGCACTTGCGGCAAGTTCAGCCCAAAGTTCATCAAGTATGTCGGCAGTGATTTTAACAGCCCGGATCGACTCTATCAATGTCCAGTTATATCGTTTGGTAATACTGTTTTGTTGTGGCATGTCCGGCATCGTCATTTCATAATGAATTCTATTTTTAATTAAAAATTTGCACATCTTGGTATTTACATACTCTCCCCCTCCATTGGACTAGAGAATCTTTAGTTTTCGGCTCAATTATGTTTCGGCGAATGCCTTGAATGCCCAGAATCAATCGAATGTATTACTTTTATTGTCAATAAAATATGTTATAATATAGTGAGTGGTGTCATCGATGAATGTTAATATATATTTCACTCCATTGACTGATGGCGTGGGCATCGGCCTGAACAGATCTGAGTGCACCCTTCCAATAGGCTCCATCAATCGATTTTTCACGTATCCAAAAGGCTTGCAGTGCGATTTCGCATGTTCACACCCAGTGCATATTTCAATTTGTGTAGTCAGCAGCCACACATCTCCGAGCCCTATGATAAATTTGTTAATTGATTGCAGAGTATTTTGGCTTAGATGGCCTAGCCGGTGATGCTATAGTGTATAGTTATCAATCTTGGAATCGGTAATGTTTGCTTCTAGCTCTGGTGATATCAATAAATGAAATAGGTCACCATCGGCTTGTCCGATTTTGATTTCCTCATGATTCGCGCTGATTTTAACTACTGATCCGTCGCTTTTGAAGGTTATATCATTTCTATTATATATCAATGCTCGTACAGATATTAAATTTCTGGTGATTTCTGGTATATATAAAATGTCTTATAATTTCAGCTTATCATCAAGCTCAATCGTCCTAACGTGCATGGCACATAGCCTCTCATTCCCTGCATACATAACTAAGCCATCATGCTCAGCCACCATCTTGAAAATCTCCCATTGGTTGAACATATGTTGTGTGGTACCTGAATTGATGATGGTGCTAATTGTCAGATTTGCTTCGGCTCTCAGTTTAGCCTTTTCTTTTTCTGTTTTTACCTAATCATTGAATTTGTTGCATTGGAATATTCCGTGTTCTCCCTTACAGACATAACATTTCTGAGAATATTCCTGAAAATTCCTGCCTCAATAGTCTCCGCGATCACCACCTTAATTGCCTCTGTCATTATAATAACCTCCTCGATTATTTCTGTTGTCATTGTTATAGCCTCCTTGATTGCTTCCATTATTATTGTTATAGCCTTGGCCTCATCCAGCACTTCCACCTTAGTTGCCATGACCACCACCTTAGTAGCTGCCTTAGTAGCCATCTCGGTCTGTTATATAGGCTTTGTCGCACTTCTGCTTACTATCTGGGTCGAACCTGATGCATGCGAGTTGTAAAGCCTCTAGCGTTGTCGGCATATTCTCCTGTGCAAGTATTAATTCCCAGTACCTGGGGCTTAGACTCCGGAGATATTGCAGTATAGCTTCTATATCGGTCATATCTTCGATTTGTACCATAATTTGGTTGAATGCATCATTATAATCTTTGATTGATCCCTTTTGCTTCATCAGCACAAGCTTATCACACATTCATAATAATTGTTCCATTGGTGCGTATTTTTGTATCATAGCCTCTTTAAGCTCATTCTATGAATTAAATTCTCCTGATGTATTTACCTGCCTCTATAGTCACATTCTAGTATTGCCTGTAATTTTACTGATTGCTGTGTTGACTTCCTCCTTTTATACTGATAGATTGATGCTGGTGATAAATTGCTCTATAGCATCAAAGTAATCAAACAGTCTGGGTACGCCTCCTGACCCATCGAATTTGTTGATCGATCTCAGGTACTTCTTCGCTAGATCGTTAAGCTTTGTTGATGTTGTTGGTAATGGTAATTATATTTATATTTGTGGCGTGTTACCTTCTGTAACTGCATTCTGATTGGTTGGCATGCTAGGTGATGCGTTTGTTTTATTGATTTTTGCCATCAATTCACCCAATAGGGTTGCCAGTGTGTCTAATTTATCTTCCTAATTTCTGATCATTATAGCCATCTCTTTCTGTCAATCAAGGCTAAATCCTATATTGCTCTGATGATTGCCATCCAATCCTTTATCATCATCAAGGGGTTGATATCTGTTGTTTGTTTTGTTGAAATTATTAGCTTATTATATCTCTCTCTTCCATCAACGATCGATTGTTATATCACTCAATCATGGCTTAGACGATCTTTGTTTATATTGACCAATCATAATTTAGCATTAATAAATACATGCATATTGGCTTCATAAGCCAGTGCGCTCTTTACTCCAAAAACACACATTTGAAGATCAAATCTCAACAGGTTATGAGCCTTGAGCTGCTCGAATTGCAGCTCGACAACCTAAGATCTACGCAATCATAGCATCTATGCAATCATAGCAGTTACAACTGCGATTACTATAAGTGTTTATTTAACATTGTAAACAATACATCAAACAATGTGATAAACAATACGACAAATGACACTGCGATAAAGCAACGTGATAAACAATACGTAACAACATAGCATTCAACGACGCAACACAATGAAATGGACAACCTATACACATCATCGTCATCAGCAACAAGATCGACAAGATTGCAGTCTAAATCAAAAACAGACAACAGATATCAAACCCTTGATGATGACAAAGGATTGGATAGCAACCATCAGAGCAATATAGCATTTAGCCTTGATCGACAGGAACAGATGGCTACAATGATCAGAAATCAGGAAGATAAATTAGATACGCTGGCAACCCTATTGGGCAAATTGATAGCAAAAATCGACAAAACAAATACATCACCTAGTATGCCAACCAATCAGAATACAGCTACAGAAAGCAACATGCTATAAAGACAATCACCATCACCATCACCAACAACATCAACAAAGCTTAACGATCTGGTGAAGGAGTACCTGAGATCGATCAACAAATTCGATGGATCAGGAGGCGTACCCAGATTATTTGATTACTTTGATGCTGTAGAGCAATTTATCACCAGCGCCAATCTATCAGTACAAAAGGAGGAAGTCAACGCAGCGATCAGTAAAATTACAGGCAATGCTAGAATGTGGTTACGGAGGCACGTGAACACATCGGGAGAATTTGATTTGTGGAATGAGCTTAAAGAGGCTATAATGTAAAAATATGCACCAATGGAACAATTATTACAAATGTGTGATAAGCTTGCGATGATGAAGCAAAAAGGATTGATTGAAGATTATAATGACGCATTTAACCGAATTATGGTGCAAATCGAAGATATGACCAATACAGAAGCTATACCACGATATCTCCAAGGTCTAAGCCCCAGGTACTGGGAATTAATACTTGTACAGGAGAATATGCTGACAACACTAGAGGCTTTACAACTCACATGCATCAGATTCAACCCAGATAGTAAACAAAGGCACGACAAAGCCCACATGACAGACCGAGGTGGCTACTGAGGCGGTGACCGAGGCAGCTACCAAGGTGACGGTCGTGGCAATCGAGGTGGAAGTGCCGAACGAGACCAAGACTATAACAACAATAATGGAAACAATCGAGGAGGTCATCATAATGATAGAGGCAACCGAGACAGTGATCGCAGAGCCCATCAAGGTGAGAATTTTCGGGGACACCCTTGGAAATGTTACGTCTGTGAGGGAGAACACGGAATATTTCAATACAACAAATTTAATGATTGGGTAAAAACAGAAAAAGAAAAGGCTAAACCGAGAGCCGAAGCAAATCTGGCAATCGGCACCATCATTGATTCAGGTGCCACGCAACATATGTTTAATCAATTGGAGATTTTCGAGATAGTGGCTGAGCACGACGGCTTGGTCACGTGTGCAGGGAACGAGAAACTATGTGCGACACACGTTGGGACAATTGAGCTCGATGACAAGCTGAAATTACGGGATGTCTTATATGTACTGGAGATCACTAGAAATTTAATATCTGTGCGGGCAATAATATGTAACAGAAATGACATAACCTTCAAAAGCGATAGATTAGTAATTAAAATCGGTACAGATCATGAAGAAATTAAAATTGGACAAGCCGATGGCGACCTATTTCATTTATCGACATCACTAGAGCAAGAAGCAAACATCACCGATTCCAACATTGCCAATTCCAAGATTGATAACTATATATTATGGCATAACTGACTAGGCCATCCGGGCTAAAATACTCTGCAATCAATCAACAAATTTGTTACAGGGCTCGGAGATATGCGGCTGTCGACCGGACAAATTGAAATATGTGCCGGGTGTGAACACACGAAGTTACACTGCAAGCCTTTTAGACATGTGAAAAATTGATTGATGGAGCCTATCGGAAGGGTGCACTCAGATCTGTATGGGCCGATGCCCATGCCATCAGTCAACGGAGTAAAATATATATTAATATTCATCGATGACGCTACTTGCTACATTACAACATATTTTATTAACAACAAAAGTGATACATTTGATTGATTCTGGACATTCAAGGCATTCACCGAAATGCAATCAGGCCGAAAACTGAAGATTCTCCGGTCCGATGGAGGAGGAGAGTATGTAAACACCAAGATGTGCGAATTTTTAATCAAAAACGGAATTCATCATAAAATGACGATGCTGGATATGCCGCAACAAAATGGTGTAGCCAAATGATATAACTGGACATTGACGGGCCGTTAAAATCACTGCTAACATACCTGATGAACTTTGGGCCAAACTTGCCGCAAGTGCTACATATTTATGCAACCGATTACCAATGTGAGCCAATAAGGAGAGTGCTTCACCATTTGAATTATGGCACGGTCACAAGCCTGATATCAGTAACTTGCGCATCATATAGACTGACGCATATATGTATATTCGCAAAGGAAAAAGGTCGAAACTGGCACCCCAATCCAAAAAGCTTAAAATGATTGGCTATCATGATAAAAAGAAGGCGTATAGGCTCTGGGATCCAACCAATAGGAAGATAGAGATCAGCCGCAATGTCACATTTGATGAATCTATTATATTAAAATCCCCAACAATCGTCAATCCAGAAGATCAAGAATATGTCATTGAAGCAATCATCGGAGAATGCAAGATTGATGAAAAAAAGCAATATCTGGTTAAATGGCTAGGCTATAATGATAACGACAACACCTGGGAGCTAATCGAACAATTGATCAATACTGAAGCTCTACAAATTTGGCAAGATCGCATGTTAGAAGCTAATTTAATTGAATCGACCGATGATCCAATGACCTACAAGGAAGCAATTTCTCTGCCTGATGTAAAGCTTTGGGAGGAATCAATCAATCAAGAGCTTAAATCACTTAAGAATAATGACACGTGGACGATTGTACCTAAGGTGCCTGTGGGACGCAAGCTGATTGGATACAGATGGGTATTTAAAAAGAAGCTCAACACTGATGGATCGGTTGCCAGGTACAAGGCGAGATTAGTTGCCAAGGGATATTCACAATAGCAAGGAATTGATTACGATGAAACATTTGCTCCCATAGCAAAATTCACATCGATCAGGGTACTTTTATCGATCGGTGCAACCCTAAACTTAGAAATTCATCAAATGGATATAAAAACTACATTCCTGAATGGCAATCTTGATGAAGAGATCTACATGATGGTACCTGAAGGAATCGACCAATCGGAGCTGTCATCGAGAGCTGTGTGTAAGCTCAATCGATCATTGTATGAACTAAAGCAATTACCTCGTATGTAGAATCAGAAGATCGACAACTACTTCAGCCAATCAAATTTTATAAGACTACAATCAGATCATAGCATTTATCTAAGAAGAAGACAAGATGATCAATCACTAATAATTATTACCATATATATCGATGATCTACTAATTCTGGCTGATTTGATGGAAACGATAAACAAATTTAAGGCAGAACTTAGCAATGCATTTAATATGATGGACTTTGGCAAAATTAAACATTTTCTGGGTATTCGAGTCATGCGTGATCGAAAAACACACACGATCACAATTGATCAAAGCTACTTCGCCAATCAAATCATTACAAGGTTTAACATGACAGATGCCAAGCCAATCAGCACACCCCTTGATCCATCCATTCAACTCAAAACTGAAGGAGGAAAATCTGCAGACCAAAATCTATTTAGACAAATGATCGGTAGCATAATGTACCTAATGATCGGTATGAGACCTAATCTAGCTGCTGCTGTCAGCATCATCAGTTAATTTTTGGCCAATCCAATACAAGAACATCACCATGCCCTCAAATGATTATTAAGATATATTAAAGGAACAACCAATTATAAGCTGTGCCTTGGATGTGATTAGGATCTAAGACTGATCGGTTTCAGTGATGCCAACTGGGGAGGAGACATTAACACGCGACAATCAATCATGGGTTATATTTTCAACCTATCAGGAGGAGCCATCAGCTGGTCAAGCAAGTGCCAACCAACCGTTGCCCTATCAACAACTGAGGCAGAATATATGGCATTAGCATATGCAACAAAAGAAGCTATTTGGCTATGCACCCTATTGGATGAGCTAGGATATTCGCAGAATTGTGTGACAACCTTATTTGAAGACAACCAATCAGCAATCACCCTTGCCAAAAACCCAATTAATCACACTTGATCAAAGCATATCAACATTCAGTACCACTTTATTCGAGAGAAAGTTGAATCAAAGGTGATAGATATCGTTTACATGGTGACAGATGAAATGATCACTGATGCATTAACCAAGCCACTTGCATGACCCAGACTTGAAATGTTGATTGCAAAAATGGGCTTATGTAACTAACTTTTAAAATTTTTTTGTTCTTTATCATATCTGTCTTATCACTCAAGTAGTATTTTACATATAGTTATTTGTAGTAAATATACTTTATGGATGCCATTAGTGATATACAGTTGAACATTTTATTTCTATTTTTTATTTTTATTTTTATTCTTTTATTTTTATTTATTTATTTTTTATCGAGATATGTCAAGCAGGAGGAGTGTTGAAATTATTAGCTTATTATATCTCTCTCTCCCATCAATGATCGATTGTTACGTCACTCAATCGTGGCTTAGACGATCTTTATTTGTATTGACCAATCATAATTTAGCATTAATAAATACATGCATATTGGCTTCATAAGCCAGTGTGCTCTTTACTCCAAAAACACACATTCGAAGATCAAATTTCAACATGTTTTTGATTTAGATTGTAATCTTATCGATCTTGTTACTAATGATAATGTGTATAGATTATCCATTTCGTTATATCGCATCGTTGAATGTGTAATCGCAGTTGTAATTGCTATGATTACGTAGATCTCAGGTTGTCAAGCTGCAATTTGAGCAGCTCGGGGCTTATAACCTGTTAAAGTTTTGATCTCTGAATGTGTTTTTGGGGGTAGAAGAGTGCAATGGTTTATAAAGCCAAATATGCATATATTTATTAATACTAATATATGATTGGTTGATACAGACAAAGATCATCTAAGCTACGATCGAGTGACGTACCATCAATCATTGATGGGAAAGAGAGATATAATAAGCTAATAATTTCAATAGTAATTTCTTATAAATACCTTACTTATAATTATTAATAAAATTTAGACTGCAATAAGCTAAGGAAGCTTATAATAGATAATTCAAAGAATACTTAAGACTTGCTCAAGAAGTAAGCAATTGAGATAGTTTTGAAATTCTAACAGATATATCTTTATTTAATTAATTATACTTATTCTTACTAGTTAATATTTATATTACTCTTTAATATCTGGAAACTATTTTCAGTTCATAGTCTATAACTAGTATTCGTACTTGTAGGCTGTTTATAGACTGTTTGCAAGCTGTTCTAGCTAGTTTATAGTTTGCAATATTATTCTAAAGGTGTTTGAGATTCGTGATATTATTTTAGTAGAGTTCTAGAGTAGTTTATAGCTGTTCGCTAATAATAGTTTATAGTCTATAACTAGTATTTATATCTATAGCTATTTTATTTATAGCTCTTAGTAAAATAGTTCACAGCTCTTAGTAAAATAGTTTATAGATTAATTAACTATTTTCTAATGAAGTTACTACTATATAACTCACTAAGATCTCTAAAATATTTCTTCTATACTTATTCAATTCTAAGTATTTTACTATTAATATATTTTATTCTATTATAATATTAACCCTTTTGTCCTTTATCTGTCACAGTTTAGTAAGATATTGCAACAGATTATGAGCTCTAAATAGCTGTACTAAATATAAACACCTTATTCAGTAATTGTTTTATCTTCTTCTCTAGTTTCTTTATATCATTCTATATAAGTTGATGCAGTTAAAATATACTATATTGAAAATGGTTCAAAGTACTGGGCTTGTGCTTAAATAGCTAATAAATCCATTTAGCTATTCTGGTAGTATAGGTGGGGAGTGCTTCTTGGAGAGCTTATTAGCAGATCTTTCTATCCTTCCAGTTCCAGATATATTCAACTTCTTCTTCTCAAAGTTGTATAATTCAATAATACTCCTTTTTATTTACTAATTCACATCAAGTACTGTCTTCTTTGAATGTTATATAGGATTGATTGAGTCTTCTGTAAAGTCAATCTTTTTATTTCTTCAAGATCTTCCAGAAGCTCTATATGTTGATATATCTCAATCAGGCTAACTTAGACTTTATAGAAGTTATTCTAATAGGGTATGGTATTTCTTGAGGTAGTTTTGGTGAACAGTATAGAGTAGAATTATTTTTGTCATTTTTTATAACTTATATATTGATTCTTTTATACTTATGATATAGTATAGTCCTTTTCATTTTGGATCTAACTTTGCTAACTATAATAACTTTGCTATGTTCTAGTATAGTAAGACTTAGTCACCAATCTTCAACTTTTTAGTTTTCTTATATTCTTTATTATAATTCTTCTTTTAGCAATCTTGTATGATAGTGATAAATTTCTTTGCTTTGTTTTGGATGTCATATATTTCTCAAATTTTCTTTGTTATATAGTGTTCTATTTATGCTTTCTAGGGGGTGTGGCTGAGTTCTGGGGTAGTTATCTCTTAGTCTACCAGCTGATAAGTTTTTCTTCTGTAAACTAGCTTAAAAGGAGTAAACTTTGTTGTCTCTTATTTCATTATCTATAGTATAAATAAGGTAAAAGATAGATACAGATCCTAATCTCCTTTTTGTGATTATATTACTTTAGCAATCTTATTTTTGATAGTTTGATTTATCTATTCAGTAAGTCTATTTCCTTAGGAATAGTAGGCAGTAATCTTTATCTAGTGAATCCTAAAGTATTGTGTCAATATCTACATAAATTCATTAATAAAGTCAGTTCTTTGATCAAAGATTATTTTATAAGATATCCCATAGTGGCAGATAATATCTTCATAGATAAAGAGTGCAAAATTAAGAGCATCTGCAAGAGGTAAGGCTCTTGCTTTGAAGTACTTAGTTAGATAATCCACTACTATTACAATATATTAGTTTCCTCTAAGTATTCTTAGTAGTGGTCTAATAATATCTATTCCAATATGTTTAAAGGGTCCTCCAGATATAATCAGTTATAAGGCCTTAATTTTCTTTACTTGATGCCTCTTCTAGCAAGTATCACATCTCCTAATATATTCTCTAATATCTTTATATATATTCTTTCAATAATATTTTTCTAATAATCATTGATATATGTTGTCTATACCTATATATCCTATAAGCTAATGATTATAGAAAGTCTAAAGTACCATCTGCTTTTTGTATTCAGGAGCTACAAGTCATATCTGTCCTCTATATTATTAGTAAAGTATATTATCCTTAATAAAATAGTTGAGTATTGTTATTGTAACGGAATATTTTATGTAACATATAATTTGATCATGTGAGATTACAGTCATGTGACCCATAATAACACTGAGACTTGAAGTATTATTGAGATCTGAAGTGTTATTGAGATCCACAATCACTTTATAACCTAAAATAGTATTTCAATCTAATATATTATTTCACCATTCAATTACATTATAATCTGATATATTATTTTATTATATTCTAGCTAATCAATTTGTACCTTATATTTAGCTAAGCTAATCAGAAATTCGAGTAGTAACCTGAGTAGCTGCCCGTATAGCACCTTGTAATTTCTTATAAATACTCCACTCACAATTATCAATAAAATTCAGACTGTAACAAGCTAAGGAAGCTTACAACAGACAACCCAAGGGATATTGAAGCCTTACTCAAGAAGTAAGCAATTGAGATAGTTTTCGAGATTCTAACAGATACACTTTATTCAATTGATCATACTTAAATCTTGCTAGTTAACACCTACATCAACACATACCCTTCTTAAGATGCTATCACATAAACTGCTAAGACTCCTAAAATATATTTTCTACACTTGCTCAACTCCGAGTATTTCATCGTTAATATATTTTAGTCCATCACAATTGGTGCCGACTGGCAGGAAATCAATTGACACCTCGACCGATTTGTTACCTATATTGTATAGCTGAACTTGCCGAAACCCGTAGTGGAAGACAAAAGCAAGAACGGCACTACTACTACCACCACCCATACTACTACAACTACCTAGGAGAAGACCTCAAGAAGATGAAGAAACTATAACAAACAGACTACCTATTTTCTATGGATATACTAAGGAATATGTTCGAGAATTCCTGGATGATTTGGAAAGCTATTTCGCAGCTAAAGGAACAGTCAGCACTCGATGGATCCCTATCCTGGCCACTCAACTTAGAGGACCTGCAAGAGAAGCATACCATGTAGCCCTAACAGATATAGCAGCTACTGGACTAGGAGGATTACTCCTCGCAGCCACAGCAGCAGCTGGAAATACAGCCACTGCCGCAGCATTGGCCACTGCTCATTGAGATGTTACAAGAGCCTAGTTAGAGGAGAAGTACTTTACTGAACAGAAGCGAGAATCAATCAAAGAACAGCTATTCAATATGAAAATGTCAATCAACCAGTGCCTGGAAGACTGGGTTACTACCATTGATCAGTATATACAACTCTGTGGAAAAACCAGCCCAGTTGTGCAAGAAATGGTATTTATAAATGGCTTACCCACAGATCTTCAAAGCCATATCAAGAGGTTTGGCCCTTGAAGAATATGTTGAAATTTGATCTTTGAATGTGTGTTTTGGAGTAAAAGAGCGCAGTGGCTAATGAAGCCAATATGCGTGTATTTATTAATGCTAAAATATGATTGGTTGATACAAACAAAGATCATCTAAGCCACAATTGAGTGACATAACAATCAATCGTTGATGGGAGAGAGAGATATAATAAGCTAATAATTTCAACACTCCCCCTGCTTGACATATCTCGATAAAAATAAATAAAATAAATAAAAATAAAAGAATAAAAATAAAAATAAAAAAAAAAATAGAAATAAAATATTCAACTGTACATCACGAATGGCATCCATGAAGTATATTTACTGCAAATAACTATATGTAAAATACTACTTGAGTGATAAGACAGATATGATAAAGAACAAAAAATTTTAAAAGTTAGTTATGTAAGCCCATTTTTGCGATCAACATTTCAAGTCTGGGTCGCGCAAGTGGCTTAGTTAATGCATCAGCAATCATTTCATCTATTGCCATGTAAACGATATTTATCACCTTTGATTCAACTTTCTCTCGAATAAAGTGGTGCTGAATGTCGATATGCTTTGATCGAGCATGATTAATTGAGTTTTTGGCAAGGGCAATTGCTGATTGGTTGTCTTCAAATAAGGTTGTTGCACAATTCTGCGAATATCCTAGCTTATCCAATAGGGTGCATAGCCAAATGGCTTCTTTCGTTGCATGTGCTAATACCATATATTCTGCCTCAGTTGTTGATAGGGCAACAGTTGGTTGGCGTTTGCTTGACCAGCTGATGGCTTCTCCTGATAGGTTGAAAATATAACCTGTGGTTGATCGTCGTGTGTTAATGTCTCCTCCCCAGTTAGCATCACTAAAACTGATCAGTCTTAGATCCTTATCGTGTCCAAGGCACAGCTTATAATTGGCTGTTCCTTTAATATATCTTAATAATCATTTGAGGGCGTGATGATGTTCTTGCATTGGATTGGCCGAAAATTAACTAATAATGCTGACAGCAGCAGCTAGATCAGGTCTCGTCCCAATCATTAGGTACATTATGCTATTGATCATTTGTTTGAATAGATTTTGGTCTGCGGATTTTCCTCCTTCAGCTTTGAGTTAAATGGATGGATCAAGGGGTATGCTGATTGGCTTGGCATCCATTATGTTAAACCTTGTAATGATTTGATTAGCAAAGTGACTTTGATCAATTGTGATTGTGTGTGTTTTTCGATCGCGCATAACTTGAATACCCAGAAAATGTTTAATTTCGCCACAGTCCGTCATATCAAATGTGTTGCTAAGTTCCACCTTGAATTTGTTCATCGTTTCCATCAAATTAGTCAGAATTAGTAGATCGTCGACATATATAGCAATAATTATCAGCGATTGATCTTCTTATCTCCTTGTAAGGGGGTTTCTTCTAAACCGCCTATGAGGAAGCGTCTGATGATACTAATCCGCGTTGGACTTAGGAATCTCCGAGTACGTCGCAAGGTTTCTAAGGTATCGAAAGTACTTTGTTTCTTTGTA
>RBNK01001272.1:0-16466 GCA_003990785.1 Endogone sp. FLAS-F59071 | reverse complement strand
TTTTTATTTTAGTTTATCTATTGTCTCTTCTATATCTTATTAATAAATATGAATACCTTCTTTCAGATTAATTATAATTTGCTGATATCTCTTATAATGTAAGCTTATAAACAATTATTATATATCTTAATATCTTTTTCTAAATAGTAAAACTCTTAGTTAGGTAATCTCCTATATACAAGCTCAAAGAAGCTAAACTTTATTAATATTTAATAAATAGTTTAGACTATAAAAAGGGTACTATCAAGATAATAGTCCTATAATGTCTCTTAATCAATAATCTTTGCTAGAATATTCTTGACTATTTGGTTAGTATACTTGGTTTGATCATTTCCTTATAGGTGATATGATATCATTCAGATGTACTTAATATAGTAAGTTCACTTGAGTTCTCTGATCAGTTTATTTAAAAACTCCATATCTCAATCACTGGTTATTTTCTTTAATACTCTATATCTATAGATAATATTGGTATATAGAAACTTAGCTACTATCTATATATCTATATCTTTAACTGCTATTGCCTTCAGATATTTTATAAAGAAATCAACTACTAAAATAATATATCTTTTTTCTATTAATATTACTGATATAGATCCTATAATATCTATCCTGATATGCAAAAATAGCTTAGCCTTAATAGTTGCAGAAGTAGCTTAGAGCATATCTTTTACTCTTACTCATTTTTAGTATATATTACAGTTTTATACAAAGTTGGTTATATCATCTTGCATTCTGAGCTACTATATTGAATTCTTAAGTTAGTATAAGATATTGTCCTAGCCTATATATCCAGATAATGGATAATTATATACTAATGATAAAATGTTTGATATGTTCTTCTTCTGAATTACTAGAATAATATATCTCTCCTTTTTATAGTATAATAAATTGTTTTAAATTTTATATTATCTACCTATGGTTAGTAAAATATTCTTTATCTAATCTTCTATATCTTCTCTAATTTCTCTTCTCATTAACTAAATCACCAAATCATAATATAGTATTATATTCATTCTTATACTCTATCTTAGGTATCTAATGGTATTTTACTAAGTACATTGGCATTTTAATTTATCTTTCCTTTTCTGAATTTTACTGTAAAGTCATATTTCTAAAGTATTATAATCCAATATATATACATTCCACTTGGATCAGATCTATTAAATAACTATTTAAGTATTAAATGGTCTGTAATAACTTTAAAATATTATCTGATCAGGTAATATCTGAACCATTTGACTGTCTATATAACTGTGAGATACTCTAACTTAGTTGATTTATAATTCTTCTCAGCTCTGCAAATTTCTTAACTTGTATAATAGATTACTTATTATAAGAATGATATAAAAGACATTGATAAAATATTTGCAAAAATATAATAAAACAACCATACCTGCCATCAACCACTAAATCTAGAGGATTTAAGAACCTTATCCCACTCAACTGCAGTAAAGAAATACTGCCAGATGCTTAACTTCACTTCGATCAAACTATGAACAGATTAAGAACATAGTGAAGAATGCAATTATCAACTAATATAATAAACCATCACAACTATATATTAGAATAACCTAAAAGGATACTACTGATATAGTAGAATTCATAAAGAGAAATATTAGTATCTATCAATTCAACAATACTGCTGGACAATTCAGAAGCTACTATCAAATGGGATATACCTTACAACTAAGGTAAGAAAACTATTAAGAACTAACAGAATAAGAATCAGCTGAATATCTAAGATTAAACCCTTGGGAAAGATATATAGCCAAAAGGACCTTCAATATATTCTAACATTAGCTATCTACATTGAAACATCTTGGCAATCTAAGTCTATGTCAATAGGAAAACTTATAAAATATAGAAGAAGAAATATTATTACTTCACCTCTTAGAAAATTACTTAATAGACAATAACTGTATTGAAGAAGAAACTAATACTTCCTTATCTGGATCAGATATAGAAAAAATTATCAATACTATAGATACTATCCATACTATCAAAATTATCAACACTATAGATACCATCTACATTACTAAAATTATTAATACTGTAGATACCATCCACACTGCCAAAATTAATAACACTATTGATACTATTAACATTGTTGATATTTTATTCAATAATGAATGGAACTTATAAATTAATTATAGTATAACCAATAATATTCTAAGTAGTAACCTGAGCAGCTACCTGTATAGCATCTCAAGAATTTTTGTATAAATATCTTACAAATCTTTATTCAATAAACTTCACTTCTAAAGCTGTGCACACTTAAAGACCTTTTGAGAGCTTAAGATCTCACCCCCTTCTACACATATCAAGAGCACTAAAAGACTATAAGTCTGAAAATCACAATTAGTAATCTTACAAGAAACAAAGTACTTTTGATATCTTAGAAACCTTGCAATATACTCAGAGATTCCTAAGTCCAATACAGATTAGTATTATCAGATGCTTCCTTACAGGCAGTTTAGAAGAAACCTCCTTACACTCATTTTAGGCCTTTGACAACTTATATAATAGATTACTTATTCTAGACCTTTGGCATCATCTTATGAAAGAATTGTACCTACTTCTATTGCACTTGTATCAGTATATAACTTGAAAAGCCTTGTCTAATTTGGTTTCACTAGAACTAGTATAGTTACTAAAGCCTTCTTTAATACATTAAGTGCCTCTTGTTCAGATTCATTTTATTCTTCATTAATTTTCATTCAGTTATAGCTTTTCATCAAGGTTATATACAAGGGTTCAACTAGACTTGTGAAATTTCAGATATATTAGTAGTAATATGAAGCTAGTCTCAAAAATATATATATCTCAGTTTGGTTTATAAGTTACTTGAATTTGATAATAGCTTCTACTTTGGCTGAATCAGTTTAGATTCCTTCTTTATTAATGATATATCTAAGCATTATAACCTTTTTAACAGTAAATATACACTTCTTTAGTTTTAAATAAAGATCTTCAATTCTTATTTAGTTGAACACTTTATATAGTGCTTTAATATGGTCCAGAAATATTACTATGAATATTATAATATCATCAATATAAACTAATAGCATTTTTTCAATAAGGTTTCTGAAAATCTTAGTCATCATTTTCTGGAAGCTTGCTGAGGTATTCTTGAGTTTAAACAGTATTTATAGAGGAAACTATTTTCAGTTCATAGTCTATAACTAGCATCCATACTCATAAGCTGTTCACAGGCTGTTCACAGGCTATTTACAGGCTGTTCTAGCCAGTTCATGGTTTGTAATATTGTTCTAGAGATGTTTGAGGTTTGTGATATTATACTAGTGGAGTTCTAGAGTAGTTTGTGACTGTTTGCCAATAATAGTTCATAGTCTATGACTAGTATCTATATCTGTAGCTATTTTGTTCATAGCTCTTAGTAAAATAGTTTACAGCTCTTAGTAAAATAGTTCATAAATTAATTAACCATTTTTCTGATATTACAAGGTTACAAAAGAGGCAATTTCTTATAATTCTTCATTGAGTTCTATCTGATAATATCTATTAGTTATATCAAGAGTAGTATAGAGGCTTGCACAGACTGGTATTTTTGAAAATATATTATTGATTCTTGATATTGAAAAGATATCTCCTTTAGTAATATTATTAAGTTTTCTGAAATTAGTATATATTCTTAGAGTAAAGGTTTCAGTTTCTAATCCTTTCTTTAGTACAATAATATTCAGAAATTTCTATAAACTATTCATTTCAGCTTCTTTAACTATATCATCAATTTCTTCTTATTATTATTTAATATATATAAGCAGTGTTCAGTATAGTATATATTTGATCAGTAGATGTCCTTGGATATTAATATAATGAAAGTACTTTAGTAGTGAAAGAAGATAATATTTTAACCTCAGTAACTACTATTAAATATCTAATATCAAAACAATACTACCTATCAAGAATGCTATAAATGAAGACTAGAACTATATTTAAGAACTAATCATACAAAAAGGAATCTATCTCTATCTCTAAATATCATAACTATAACTAACACAATCCAGTAAGCACTTCTATACTGAGATATTGAGAGGAGATATATATTTTAACTTCAGTAACTACTATCAAATATCTTATATCAAGATAATGCTACCTATCAGAAATTCCACCAATAAGAGACTAGGATCTTATACTAGGGAAAACACTGTAAGAAGAATCTGACTACTTCTCTTAGATATATTTAATATAACTAATATGATTCAACAAGCACTCCTACATTGAGATATAGAACTATAGACCTCTATTAAGATTGATTATACAGAAGATCTCTTAGACATAGTAGATATTATATGCAATAATATGAAGCACTTTTCAAGAGTACAGAATATATTTTACTTCAAGTCCTACTACCAGCTTAGATATATATTGGATACAACTATAGATACCCTAGAATCATTAGATCTTGGCCTTAATAAGAATGAAAGGAAACTTAGAATAAGAACATATTAAGTCTTTAAGTACTAGCTAACTATAGTACTGTATTTGGGAAGACTAAGCTTCAAGCACTGGAGCCAAATGAAGATCAGCTAGTGTATAGATGTTCTTGATACTCTTTTAAAGGATTTCAACCCAGAAAAACCCCCTCATCCTCTAAGGATAATACTGCTAATAAAGGAATTGAGGCTCTTGAAGCCAATCAAACCAACAAGAATTTCACATTTATTAAAGTTTTTATCTTTGATGATTTCAAGGAATTTGAAGCCTCCATAACCCCTGATCTTGATACAGTTGTCTCTAACAACTTTATAAACTTCAAACCTTCTATAATCCTCGATTTTACAGCATTTGAAGCCTCTGAGTTCAAAGGTGCTATCCTTAGAGAATTTGATATTGCAGTAATAAACAATCTTCCCCTAGCCATTAGAAAAATAGTTAATAAATCTACAAACTATTTTACTAAGAGCTGTGAACTATTTTACTAAGAGCTACAAACAAAATAGCTATGAATATAAATGCTAATCATAGACTATGAACTATTATTGGCAAACAGCTGCAAACAGCTATAAACTATCCTAGAACTCTATTAAAACAATATTGTGAACCATGAACTGGCTAGAATAGCCTGCAAACAGCCTACAAACAGCCTACAAGTATAGATGCTAGTTATAGACTACAAATTGAAAATAGTTTCTCAAAACTGATGATAATAATAACCTCCTTACTATACTACAAACAATTTATAAGAATAATAGTAAAATTAATAATTTTACTAAAGTCAATACTTCCACTAACCACAAAGACAACCTTACTGTGTCACAGGAAATCAGTGACCTCCTTGAAATTAGTAACCTCCTTAAAGTCAGTGACCTTTTTGAAGTTAGTAACTATACTGCTATCAGTAATTTCACCCCAATTCTGAAAATTATAGTCCCATTTGTTTATGAAGACCTTGATATATAATTTCTTAGCAATTTTTGATATATTATTATTATATTTAGTACTATTCCTCAAGTTTTGTATAAATACTCTTTATATTTTTATTTAATAAATCTTTGCTTAAGCTTGAGCCCAAATATAAAGTCTAAGACCTAAATAAAACTAGTGAAGAAGTATTTACTTAGTGATTTTCAAGTTGAGATATATTGAGATATATTGCTTTTAGACATTGAACAATTAACTTGATTGTTGAAACATATTCAAAGACTTACAATCCTTTGTACCTTATAAGATACTTATCTCTTTGAATTTTAAGTATTATTTCCCTATATCTTACCTTATATACTCTACAATTCTTTATAAATACAGAACTTAGCCCAGCTACTAGTTCCTGATTGAGCCTATAAATCTTCTATATTTAGCTAATTCCAGAGTCTCATCCTTATATTTTGGCATCTAACATAGGGGGGGTAATATTTGATTTCCATTAAAGATCTACCCCTATAATATATTTTCACTACTATAATAACCTTGGAGAAGAACATTATAGCAGAGCACCCCTAGTGGAAGACAGCACTATAGTTCAAGATAGACTATTCAGATTTACTACTGAAACTTGTATAAACACTGATTAGGAGATACTATCAAAGGCTATTTTAAGAATTAGGTCATTTAGATACATCAACCAAGACTATTGGACTTATTATTACCTATAAGTACATACTTCTAGGATCACATACTACTGCTGCTAATATATTTGATGAAAGTGATAGAGTAGCAAACATTTATCACAAAGGATTGAAAGCACTTATCTGGACTTAGACTGATAATTTTAGAATCAAAAAATTATTCAACAGAGAAGAATATAAAGAATATTATAATACTGATATATTATTTACACCACCCACCTTTTCAGAGTATGTCCCTACTAAATCAATCCTTAGGTTTATTGAGAAAATGAAATTATTTATAGTAGCTAGATTATTAATAATAGTATAGAAAAGACCAATATTAGTAGCTACTCTTAGAGGACCAGCTAAGATATACTATAATATAGCAATTATAGCTAAAACAATCACAGTACCACTAACTAATAATGCAACTATTAGAGCTGTTTACATCTGGTTAACAAATATCTACTATACTATGAAAATTTAGTAACAGTTAAGAGATCAGATACTTGTTACTATATAAGAATAGAATAAGTCATCAATAGAGTTTTATATCAAGATCTGAGATATGATTGAACAACTAAGATATAATACTATAGTCAGAGATCAAGTAGTAGAATCATCATTCATGCTAGATATTCAAGTAGAATTGACCTTCACTATTTGATTAATATCAACAGCTCTAGACTTAGTAGAAAAGATAAATTATACCTAATGCTATTAGCTAGTAAGAAACTCTAAACAAAACATCTATAAGTAGATAATAGTACCAAGCTTTAGAAGAAGAGATATTGCTGAAGTTACAACTTTGCCAACCACTACTATTATAGCTAAACTAGTACCTACTGACAGAGATATTGATGAACTTATCACCAAGTTTACTCAAATGGAAGCTCATCTAACTAATATTAAAAAAAGGTAATAGCAGCTAAGACATTAGCAACAGTTATATAGTACTCAACTAATAGACTAAAGAAATAATAGAAATAACAGAAATGATAAGAACTATAACTGTTTTCTTATTTGCTTCTACTGTGAAGAAGAAGGATATATAGTTAGAAACTATTAGTCTAAAACCAATTGTTGAGCAGCACCAAGTAACCAGTAGTAAGAGTATTAGCAGAGTTACTAATAAGGCCATCAGCAGGATAGAATGCTCCTAATATATATACCTACTTTATAAGTACATAAAGTATTTAAAGATAGTAAAGAAAAGATAAAGACATTTGAGTTCTATCTGCAATCTCAGTAAAGAAGCCGAAACTAGCCACTAAGAAATCATATAATTGAGCTGAAGAATTAAGGAAAAGCAAGGAATTTGAAGTAGTAATTGAATAAAAGAAACCTTTAGTCATTTATAAGGCCTCAAATTTTAACAAGTTCGAAAAATCTAGTTAAGATCAACCAATATCTGAAAGTCTGAGCTATAAATCTCGAATGCACTATACCAAAATATACTACTATAATACCTAACAAGACTTGAAGAGCCTAAGTAGTTATTAATATTTTTAGAGAACATATAAGGATAACCTGCTAAGGAAGGACTATTGAGAGGAAACATATATTTAACTTTAGTAACTATCTTAACCCTTGAAGCAAGTGAATAAGCAGCCTTTATAATACTAGATAGATACTACCAGTATATATATATATATAACTTTTGGATTATACAATGCCCCAGTAATCTTTTAAGCAGCAATGATAGATGTCTTTAAAGACATGATTGGCAAGAATATAACAATATATATTAACAACATTCAGCTCTACTTACTTGACTAGTCAAGCTATCTTTAAGGGATTATAGAAGTATTCTACTGACTCTGCAACAATAGATTCCAACTAAAAGCTAAGAAATGTACTATTGGAGTAATAGAAATAAAGTACTTAAAATTTATCATAACTGTAGATAGACTTAGAACTGATCTAGACAAGATTAAAAAGATCTAAACTTACCTAATTTCAATTAATATTTCCAAAGTATGAGCCTTTTTAAGACTAGCATCATTCTACTAAAAGTTTGTTAAAGACTTTTCTACTATTGCAAGACCTTTATATAAGCTACTCAAGAAAGGAACAGCATTCAAATTTGGAAATTTATAGCAAAAAGTAATGGAATAGCTGAAGAAAGCCTTAGTAACCATACTTATACTCAAGAGACCTGACTGGGAGAAACCTTTTACTCTGTACACTGATAGATTAGTAAGAGGACTTAGAGCAATACTTATACAATTTAATAATCAAGGTAATGAATAAGTAATTGCCTATACCAGCAAAGAAACTAACTCTGCATAAGCTAAATATAAAGCAACTAAGTTGGAATATTTGGCAGCAACATGGGCAATTGAATATTTTTGCTATTATCTTATTAGTCAGAAGTTCACCCTAGTTACCAATCATGCAGTACTCAAATAGTTATTCAACAAAGTTTAGCCAACTAGAATCTATATATGATGGATTATAAAACTATAGGAGTATAACTTCAACATTCAGCACAAACCTGGGAAGAAACATCAGCATGCTAACACCTTATCAAGACTACTAAAAAGAGAGATATTATCTAAAGAAAAGACTATATACTTCCAATAAATAAAGAAATCTACTACTAGTTAGTGATATACTTAAGAGATAGAAAGATACTACTAAAAGCTGACAAAGGAAGAAAGAGACTTATGCTTAGGAGCTAATAAAACTTTAAATATCAAAATGGAGAACTTTATAAAATATTGCAAACTGACAAAGAGTATTACTATATAGTTATCCTAATACACTATATGAAGAACATTTTATCAGCAGTATATAATCATCATTTATTAAGATACTAGAGAATTGAATACACCTATCAGCAAATAGCAAAAATTTATTAGTAGCTCTAAATGTAAAAAGATAGATAACATTATATCAGAACATGTAACACTTACTAGAAAAGGAAGATAAATAAGGACTTTATACCCCAGCAGCTAAGTACTACCACAAGTACCCCCTTTGAACATATCAGAATTGATATAGTTAGACTCTTACTAAGGATCCTTATTAGAAAGAAATATATTATTATTATAATAAATTGGCTTACTAAATAGCTTGAAGTAGAGTTTTTGGAGATATTAAATATATATATAATATCTAAATTTATTTATGAAGAATTATCTACTAGTATAAAATACCTCAACAAATTATATCAGACTAAGGATTAGAATTTTATAATAACTTAGTCAAGAAACTTAATTAAACATATTGACTTCAGTATATCAGAATAACTGCTTACCACTCTTAAGAAAATAGACTCACTGAGTAAATGAACTAGACTATTAAGAATACCCTTTTGAAAATGACTATAACCTATAAAAACTAGGATTTTTAGATACTATTAGCACTATTTACAATTTGATATACATTACAAAAGACTATAACTTTCAGCCCTTTTGAACTAGTCTATAGGAGATTACCAAATAGGGGAGTACCTGCTGTCAATATATAAGAATCTTATGAAGAATAAATTTAGAGTTTAATAACATATAATATAGAATAACTAAAATGGATCAGAAGCAAGGTATAGAAGTTTATTCAAAGAGTATAAGATTAACAGAAGTACAAGAACCCTCTAATCAAAGTTTTAAACATTAGAGATGAAATTCTAATCTACTGGAATATTATAGAATTGAACTGGTTAGTAAAGCTTAAATCAAAATGGGAAGGACCTTACTATATTCAAGATATAAAGAAAACATTAATCTGAATCTAGAACCCAAATAGAACAATTTAGCCTACTTCAATTCACTATTAGAAAGTTAAACAATATTATCAATAAGAATGATTTATTTGCTATTAGGAGATAATACTTATAAATAGAGAAGTAATAAGAGAAGACATATATTTTAACCTTAGTAACTACCATTAAATATCCTACATTAAGACAATACCACCCATCAGGAATTTTGCCAATAAGAGACTAGGACTCTATATTAGAGAAAATACTGCAAGAAGGATCTGACCACTTCTTTTGGATATATCTAATATAACTAACATGATTCGACAAGCACTCTTACATCAAGACATAGAACTATAAGCCTCTATTAATATTAATTATACAGAAGATCTCTTGGATATAGTGGACATTATATGCAATAATATAAAGCACTTTTCAAGAGTACAGAATGTATTCTACTTTAAGTTCTACTACTAGCTTGGATATGTATTAGATACAACTATAGATACTCCAGAACATTGGATCTTGGCCTTAACAAGAATGAAAGGAAACTTGGAACAAGAACATATCAAATCTTCAAGTACTAGCTAACTATAGTACTATATTTGAAAAGACTAAGCTTCAAGTACTAGAGCTAAATAAAGACTAGCTAGTGTATAGATATTCTTGATACTCTTTTGGAGAATTTCAACTCAGAAGAAGCTTTCTCATTTTCTAAGAATGATGCCATCAATGAAAGAATTGAGGCTCTTGAAACCAACTAAACCAATGAGAATTCTGCATTTATCAAAGCCTTCATCTTTGATAATTTTAAGAAATTTGAAGTCTTTACAACTCCTAATCTTAATACAGTTGTCTCTAATAACTTTTTGAACTTTGAACCCTTCTATAATTCTCAATTTTGCAATATTCAAAACCTCTAAGTTCAAAGGCACTATTCCCAAAGAATTTGATACTGTAGTAACAAATGATCTTCCTCTAGCTCTCAAAACCAATGATGACAATAACCCTCTTATTATACTATAAATGATTTATGAGAATAATGGTGAAATCAATAATTTTACTAAAGTCAATACTTTTACTAACTATGAGGATAACCTTACTGTGCCACAGGAAGTCAGTGACCTCCTTGAAGTTAGTAATCTCCTTGAAGTCAGTGACCTTACTGCTGTCAGCAATTTCACTTCAATTCTAAAAATTATAGTCTTATTTGTTTACATGTATAATTTTTTAGTAATTTCTGATATATCATTATTATATTTAGTACCATCTCTTAAGTTTTGTATAAATACTCTCTATATTTTCATTCAATAAATCTTTGCCTAAGCTTGAGTCTAAATACAAAGTCTAAGACTTAAACAAAATTAGTAAAGAAGTATTTGCTTAGTAATTTTTAAGCTGAGATATATTGAGATATTGCTTTAGATATTGAATAATTAACTTAATTATTAAAATACATTTAAGGACTTATAATCCTTTATATCTTATAAGACACTTATTCCTTTAAATTTTGAGTATTATTCCCTTATATCTTATCTTATACACTTTATAATTCTTTACAAATATAGAACTTAGCCCAGCTACTGGTTCTTGATTATATTAAAAAAAATGGTTAATTAATTCATAAACTATTTTACTAAAAGCTGTAAACTATTTTACTAAGAGCTATGAACAAAATAGCTATGAATATAAATACTAGTCATAGACTACAAACTATTATTAGTGAATAGCTAAGAACTACCCTAGAACTCTGTTAGAATAATATTATGAACCACAAATATCTCTAGAACAATATTATAAACCACAAACTGGCTAGAATAGCCTATGAACAGCCTGAGAACAGTCTATAAGTATAGATGCTAGTTATCGACTATAAACTGAAAATAGTTTCCTAATGTAAGCCTAAAATCTTTTATATTTAGCTAATCTCAGAGTCTCATCTTTATAATATAGAACTATGAGCTCTCTTTGAAATTGATTATATAGAAGATCTTATAGATATAGTGGACTTTACTTAAAATAATATAAACAACTTTTTGAGAGTACAGAATGTATTCTACTTCAAGTTCTACTATCAGCTTAGATATGTATTGGAGACTATCATAGATACTCTAAAACTATTAGACCTTGGCCTAACTAAAAGAGAAAGAATTTTAAGAAAGAAGACTTATAAATTATTCAAGTATTAGCTAACTGTGATACCTCACTTAGAAAGACTATACTTTAAGCACTGGACTCAGACTACTACCAGCTAGTGTTTAGATATCTTAGACACTTTTTTAAAGAATTTTGACTTAGAGCTACTAGTTCAAAACTAAAATAAGGAAACTATAGCCTTTGAGGATAATACTGCTATCTAAAAAAATTATAAATTCAAAGCTTTTGAAGAGATTGAGATTCCTAAAGCTCTTAAAGCTAGCAATATAGGAGAATTCAGAACTATTAAAGCAATAACTCTCAACTTTAATACAGTAGTTCTCAGAGATAACTTCAAAGTTCTCAGAAAATTTAACAATATTATAGTAATCTCAGCTAATAATCCAAGAGAAGGTATTATCCTTCTAGCCTTTGAAAATAATAGATCATATAATGAAATTACTCTTAAAACTCTTAAAATTTATGAGGACATTACTGCATTACAAATAGTTTATAAGAATAACAGTAAAATCAATGATTTTACTCTTAATGAAATCCAGATTCTCAATGAAAATCTAGTCCTTGACAAAGACTATACCCCTCAAATTAGTAACTTCTATAAAATTCCTATAGTATTCCTTAGTATTCTTTGATGTATTACTACATTATTCTATTCAGTATTATCCCTCAAGTTTTATATAAATATCCTCTTTATTTTTATTCAATAAATCTTTATCTAAGCTTGAGCCCAAATATAAAATCTAAGACCCAAATAAAACTGATAAAGAAGTATTTTCTTAGTGATTTTCAAGCTAAAATATATTGAGATATATTGCCTTTAGATATTAACAGATTAACTTGATTGTATATATATTTAAGAACTTATAATCCTTTGTACTTCATAAGATATATATCTCTTTGAATTAAGTATTATTCCCTCTATATCTTACTTTATATACTCTATAATTCTCTATATATATTGTGACAAATGTACTAAAAACCGGTCGTTTGTTCGTTCGTATGTACCAAGTGAGAATGCTCAGAGTGTCAGATGCGATATCTCCCTTTGCGTATCCTTACTACAGCTTCATGCTGTGCTCTTCAGGCTTTACTACGACTGATATTGAGATATTCCAAGACTCTGTACAAACTGATTTATTTAGATAGAAATAGAGGGGGTATTTATACAAATTGAACAACTAATAAAGATTTCGCTATGAAAATTACAATCCAATCATTGCGAAGAATACATGATGACTCTGGTGGCGGCATTTTGCAGAAATAAAAGTCGTCAAGCAGAAATAAAAGTTGTCAAGCAGAAATAAAAGTCGTCAAGCAGAATAAAAAGTCGTCAAGCAGAATAAAAAGTCGTCAAGCAGAATAAAAAGTCGTCAAGGACTAAAAATGGAAGGGTACAGAATGTTACAGTAACTCCTAAATCAAGCGTAGTACAAAATTCGTGAAAATCAGTCAAGTTGGGGGTTGGCTGTCACATCTGGGGGCTCAACTGGGAATGTCTCGTCCTCGAGACTAAGGGAATAAAATAAGCTTATGCAAGTGAATTGGCAATATATGAGAGAAGCTAATAAAATAAGCTCCTCTGAATGCGAGTCTCCGAAATTGTGTACGTGATCCATGTGGTGGTGAAGTGGTGAGCACGGATCTCCAATTGAATCCAAGTCATCCGAAAATATAAAAATAAGAAAATACTATTCTTGATAAGGATATTACTAAATAAAGGAGTAGCTCGTCATGTTTCCTTAAACAAACTACTTCTGGATATAAAATAAAATAAAAGGGATAATAAAATAATGATATATCGAATAATGTCCAAATACAAATAAATGAAATAAGTGTTTATCGAAGATCACCAAAAATAAATATAATAATGTCCGATCTGAATAAGGGGAAAAGTTACTGAGGTGATAAATGAAATGTACGATAAATGAGATGTACGTCAAATAGAAATACGTTATTGTTCAATGTAAAAAAAAAGGGTGAAATCGATCGAAAATAAAATAAATAAATTAATTGTTCGATGAATAAATAACTGAATAAAATAGACTCCGAGGGGGGGTGTTGATGGAATATAAAAAAAAATATATAACTGAAGACCTGGACTCGCTTTTTCTTTCTCTTTTCCCGCATGTCGTCGCGTTGTTGCGTACGCTGATCTCGTCCGATACATGTGTTCAGGTTCGCGGGTACGTCTGTTCGGGTACGCGGTCGTTCGTGGATTCGTGACGCTTGGCTTGCTTGCTTGTCCTGCTCGTTTCGGTTGTTTCGGTCGTTCTGACTTCTTTCGTTTTTCGTTTTTCGTTTTTCGTTTTTCGTTTTTCGTCACAGATTTCACTAGAATCCCCAAGAATCTCTCTGCATGGTGCACGTGTGAGTTATTCTGCTGATTTTGGTAAGTAAACTCTAGATTTTACCATATGTGGGGGTCGCGGTGCATTCTTTCATTCCTTGCGTGATTCGGGTACGTGATTCTAACGTTTTGTTTATCCGCGAAGCTTGTTTTTCGGGCGCGAGCTGATTCGTCGAGTCTATTTTTCTCCGTTCTAACTCTCAGGTCATTCGCGGATCGGGTCCTCGGCCGGTGTCCTTTGGCTTCATAGCTTCGTACGAGCTCATTCGTCGACGGGGCTGACGATCTGAACTGATTCGTCGAGCTGGGTGATTCGGTAGGGTTATTGGCGGAACAAGGTGAGTGATTCATGTGTGTGTACGTGCGTGCATGTCGGGCTGTCTGAATGTTGCATGTCGGTCAGACTGAATGTCGGTCAGACTGAATCTCGCCATGAAGTGTCGTCGGTCATGAGGTCTTAGGAGGCGTGGGATTCGCGCATGATTCCGTTTCTGGTGACTCGCTTTTGGCGATTCGTTCTGGCTGGGGGGGTCTCGTTTTGGGCGTAAGCTTCGTGGCTGAATCTCGTCGTTTCGGGCATCTCGTCATGTGTCTTGCTCTCTTGTTGTCCGAATTTGTCTGTTCTCTTCGACAAGGGTTATCTGCTTGGGTCAGCAATGAGGTGTCTAGTCTAGGTAAGTCCTTGAGGTCGCGCCGAGATTCGGGGTAGGTGCTCATGCTTGGGTGGTCATTCGTGCGGTTATAAGAATGGGTCGTCTGCCACTTCTGTCTTCCTTGCAAGATCAAAAAGTCTTCTAAATCACACCCTACTCCTTTTTCATATACTTTTACTATGACTTCGCAGTACCAATGATATCCAGTTACTTCTGTCCTTAGCAAGTGTTGCCGGGATGATGATGACGAGGTTGTCTGTGAAACTCCTCCTACCAGTCGTCGTTCCCGAATTGCGGCAGATGGTGATGACGAGATTGTTCACGAAACTCCTCCAGGTTTTTGGGATGAAGCAGCCTGGTATTATGAACCAGACTTAACTCCCAGTCCTGTGGCGAGTCTTCTTGTAGATTTCAAACATGAAGAAGAGGAGGAAGAAGAGGTTGAAGCAGCTATTGCAGCGAGCCTTGATTTCGACGTGCTCCCAGTTGATGAAGGCTTTGATGCGGATGCGATGCTATATCCTGGTAGGTAGTTGGCAGTAGGCGGGAATCTTCCTGAAGTATTTTCATTTACTGACGGTTTTCTTCTGCTATGTTTTTCTTATGTAATTAGAACTGTCTCAGAATCCAGCGACTTCTGAGGGATACTTAGATTCTTCTGGGGTTGATGTCTTGAATTCGAGCATCCTAGTCTCAACTCCAGTGGTGAGTCCTGTGGTGAGTTCTGCACCTTCAGAGGTTGGAGCGTCAGATAAGGAGAATGAACCTCCTGAAGTTGATGACGGGTAAGTATCTTCTTCTTCAATAATTTCATCAGGATTGAGAATTCCTATTAATTTTCTATGTAAATCTCTTCATCAGGGACAAGAGCGAAGTTCCTGGGTCTCCAGCAGATTCTTCTGATGGATATCGAACTCCAGTAAGGGCTATCCGGAGTTGGCATGCTCCAGGGAGTCCTTCTCTTGTTCGTGCTGTTGTTCTGTCTGATTCTGCTATTGTTCTATTTGATTCTGATGAGGAGAGTGAGATCGAATTCCCAGAGGTCGATCAGGTCGGTCGATCGATTAGATAGCTTCGCCTCCATGTATTAATCAAGAGCTGATTCGGCAATAAAGAAATCTCTTCAGTCAACGATTCGTTTCTTCTCTGAGTTACTGTGATCATTTTATTCTTCCTCTAGGGCAGGTGTCGGTGGTCCTTCTGGTCATTTCCTATAGTGCATACCAGGGTGCGCTGGCTTCGGGGTAGTCATAATTTATCGATTTCCTGTTCGATTTCTCCATTCTCCTTCATTCGGTTCGGTCTGTTCAGTTCGGTTCGTATAGGTCTTATCTTGGGTGGAACCTGGTCGAGCCAGTGATTCGAACCTGCATCTTCAATGCATGCCATAGTGTTTCCTAATGGTGTTTTCCTATAGCGCGTGCCAGTTGCGCTTTTCGAGGTAGTCCGTTTGTAGCGTCGGGTCGTTTCGTTTCGTTTCGTGCAGCAGAGCATCAATTTAATGAGTCCGCGTGGTCATAACAGTTCGGTCG
>RBNK01001271.1:0-16471 GCA_003990785.1 Endogone sp. FLAS-F59071 | reverse complement strand
TGAATAGAATCTGGTTAAGTCAGTGATTCGAACCTATATCTTATATAGTTAATATATACCTTAGTATTTCTTAGTAGTGTTTTTCTATAGTACATGCTAGTTATACTATAGCATCAGTTATTTTGTTTTGTTTCCTTTTATGCAAAGTATCAATTTAATAAATCCACATTGATCATAACAGTTTGGTTAGTTATAATAGTTTAGTTCTGCTTGAATAAAGATATAAGCTTTGGTTATTCCTCTTTAGAGTACTTGATAAAGCTTCTACTAGTCAGTACTAAGATATAACAAATGTACTAATAATTGATTATTCTATATTTGAATATACTAAGTGAAAATACTTAGAATTATAGATGTGATATCTCTATTTACATATCCTTACTACTAGTTATGTACTATACTTATTTAGGTTTTACTATAACTAATATTGAGATATTTTAAGACTCTATATAAACTGATTTATTTAAATAGAAATAGAGAGGGTATTTATACAAATTTAAAGGAACTAAAAGAATAATTAAGAAAAGACTTTACTATAAGTATAACTTGATAACTGCAAATGATATTCTGTTAATAAAAATGAGATTAGTTGCTAAAACTATATTCATTACTAGTAGTGAGATCACTTGCTAGAAACAATATTTATTAATAAAAATGACACTAACTAAAAATGGAAGGAGATGGAAGGTTATAGTAACTTTAAATCAAGTATAGTAGTAAATTTATAGAAATCAAGCAAATTAGAGGTCAGCTGTCATAATATAGAAAATTAAATAAAGAATATTTTATTAACTATTATAAGAATGAGGCTCTAAAATTGGCTAAATATAGAAGATTTATAGGCTTAATTAGAAATCAGTAGCTGAGCTAAGTTTCATATATATAAAGAATCAAAGAGTATATAAATAAGATATAGAGGGAATAATACTCAATCTTAAAGGTAAGTGTCTTATGAAGTGCAAATAATAGTAAGTCCTTGAATATATATCAATAATTAAGTTAATTTGTCAATGTCTAAAAGCAATGTATCTCAGCATAAAAATCACTAAGCAAATACTTCTTTACTAGTTTCATTTTAGTCTTAGACTTTGTATTTGAACTTAAGCTTAGATAAAGATTTATTGAATAAAAATAAAGAAAGTATTTATATAAAATTAAGAGCTAAGGCTAAAATAAGTAGCTATTATAATAATGTATTAAAAATCAAAGTTATTAAGAAATTCTACATCAATATCTTTAAAGATGTAAACTATAATTTCCAAATTTAGTATATAAGTAGATGTCATAGCTAGTTGTAATGTAGCTAGCTACAGTGCAGCTGGCTGTACCTCAGCTAACTGCAGTACAGCTGGCTATATCTTGGCTAGCTGCAGTATAACTAGCTATACCTCAGCTAGCTATTATAATTATTAGCTTATTATATCTCTCCTATCAATGATCGATGCATCAACAATCGATCATACGTCACTCAATTGTGGCTTAGACGATCTTTGTTTGTATCGAACAATCATAATTTAGCATTAATAAATACACGCATATTGGCTTCATTAGCCAGTGCGCTCTTTTACTCCAAAACACACACATTTGAAGATCAAATTTCAACAGGTTATGAGCCCCAAGCCGCTCGAATTGCAGCTCGACAACCTGAGATCTATGCAATCATCTATGCAATCACAACTGCGATTACTGTAAGTGTTTATTTAACATTGTAAACAACGTATCAAACAAAGCGATAAACAACGCGACAAATGACACCGCGATAAAGCAACGTGATAAACACGTAACGACGTGACACAATAAAATGGACAACCTATACGCATCATCGTCATCAGCAACAAGATCGACAAGATTGTGGTCTAAATCAAAAACAGACAACAGATATCAACCCCCTGACGATGACGACGAAGTATTGGATAGAAACTATCAGAGCAATATTGCATTTAGCCTTGATCGACAGGAACAGATGGCTATAACGATCAGAAATCAGGAAGATAAATTAGATACGCTTGCAACCCTAATAGGTGAATTGATGGCAAAAATCGACAAAACAATCATATTACCTAGCGCGCCAATCAATCAGAATGCAGCTACAGAAGGCAACATACCATGACCATTACCATCACCAACAACATCAACAAAGCTTAATGATCTGGCGAAGGAGTACCTGAGATCGATCAACAAATTCGATGGATCAAGTGGTGCACCCAGATTGTTCGATTACTTTGATGCCATAGAGCAATTTATCACCAGCGCCAATCTATCAGTACAAAAGGAGGAAGTCAATGCAGTGATCAGCAAAATTACAGGTAATGCTAGAATGTGGTTACGGAGGCACGTAAATACATCGGGAGAATTTGATTCATGGGATGAGCTTAAAGAGGCTATGATGCAAAAATACGCACCAATGGAACAATTGTTACGAATGCGCGATAAGCTTGCGATGATGAAGCAAAAAGGATCAATCGAAGATTATAATGACGCATTCAACCGGATTATGGCGCAAATCGAAGATATGACCAACACAGAAGCTATACCGCAATATCTCCGGGGTCTAAGCCCCAGGTACCAGGAATTAATACTTGCGCGGGAGAATATGCCGACAACGCTGGAGGCTTTACAACTCACATGCATCAGGTTCGACCCGGATAACAAACAAAGGCGCGATGAAGCCCACGCGACAGACCGAGGCAGCTACTGAGGTGGCTACCGAGGCAGCGACCGAGGCGGCGACTGAGGCGGCTACCAAGGTGGCGGTCGCGACAATCGAGGCAGAAGCACCGGACGAAGCCAAGGCTACAACAACGAAAACAGAAACAATCGAGGAGGTCATAATGACAGAGGCGACCGAGGTGGCGATCGTGGAGCCAATCGAGGCGGGAATTTTCGGGGACACCCTCGGAAATGTTACGTCTGTGAGGGAGAACACGGAATATTTCAATGCAACAAATTCAATGATTAGGTAAAAACAGAAAAAAAAAAAGAAAAGACTAAACCAAGAACTGAAGCAAATCTGGCGATTGGCATCATTGATTCGGGTGCCATGCAACATATGTTCAACCAATTGGAGCTCTTTGAGATGGTGGCTGAGCACGACGGCTTGGTCACATATGTAGGGAATGAGAAATTACGTGCAACGCACATTGGGACAATTGAGCTCGACGACGAGCTGAAATTACGGGACATTTTATATATACCGGAGATCACCAGAAATTTAATATCTGTACGGGTGTTGACACGTGATGGAAATGACATAACCTTCAAGAGCGATGGATCAGTAATTAAAATTGGCACGGATTACGAAGAAATTAAAATCGGACAAGCTGATGGCGACCTATTTCATTTATCGACATCACCAGAGCTAGAGCTAGGAGCAAACATCGCCGATTCCAATATAGCCGATTCCAAGATTGCAAACATTGCCGATTCCAAGATCGATGACTATATATTATAGCATCACCAACTAGGCTATCTGGGCCGAAATACTCTGCAATCAATCAACAAATTTGTCACAAGGCTCGGAGATGCGCGGCTGTCAACCGGACAAATCGAAATATACGCCGGGTGTGAACACGTGAAGTCGCACCACAAGCCATTTAAACATGCAAAAAATCGATCGATGGAGCCTATTGGAAGGGTGCACACAGATCTGTGCGGGCCGATGCCCATGCCATCAGTCAATGGAGCGAAATATATATTAACTTTCATCAATGACACCACTCGCTATGTCACAACATATTTTATTGACAACAAAAGTGATATATTTGATTGATTCCGGACATTCAAGGCATTCGCCGAGACGCAATCGGGCCGAAAACTCAAGATTCTCCAATCAGATGGAGGAGGAGAGTATGTAAACACCGAGATGCATGAATTTTTAATCAAAAATGGAATTCATCACGAAATGATGACACTGGACACGCCGCAACAAAACGGTGTAGCTGAATGATATAACCGGACATTGATGGAGTCAATCCAGGCAGTTAAAATTACTGCCGGCATACCTGACGAACTTTGGGCGGAACTTGCTACAAGTGCTACATATTTACGCAACCGATTGCCAACGCGAGCCAATAAGGAGAGTGCTTCACCATTTGAATTATAGCACAGTCACAAGCCTGATATCAGTAACTTGCGCGTCATATGGGCTGACGCGTATATGCATATTCGCAAGGAAAAAAGGTCGAAGCTGGCGCTCCGATCCAAAAAGCTTAAAATGATTGGCTATCATGATGAAAAGAAGGTGTACAGGCTCTGGGATCTAACCAATAGGAGGATAGAGATCAGCCGTGATGTCACATTCAATGAATCTATTATATTAAAATCCCCAACAATCGTCAACCCAGAAGATCGAGAATATGTCATTGAAGCAATCATTGGAAAACGCAAGATTGATGAAAAAAGGAAATATCTAGTTAAATGGCTAGGCTATGATGATGATGACAACACCTGGGAGCCAATCGAACAATTGATCGACACTGAAGCTCTACAAATTTGGTAAGATCGCATGTCAGAAGCTAATTTAATTGAATCGACTGATGACCCAATGACCTACAAAGAGGCAATTTCTCTGCCTGACGCAAAGCTTTAGGAGGAAGCGATCAATCAAGAGCTTAAATCACTTAAGAATAATGACACGTGGATGATTGTACCTGAGGTGCCTGCAGGATGCAAGCTGATTGGATGCAGATGGGTATTTAAAAGGAAACTCAACACTGATGGATCGGTTGCCAGATACAAAGCGAGATTAGTGGCCAAGGGATATTCACAACAGCAAGGAATTGATTATGATGAAACATTTGCTCCTGTGGTGAAATTCACGTCGATTAAGGCACTTTTATCGATCGGAGCAACCTTAAACTTAGAAATTCACCAAATGGATGTAAAAACTGCGTTCCTGAATGGCGATCTTGATGAAGAGATCTACATGACGGTACCTGAAGGAATCGACCAATTGGAGCTGTCACCGAGAGCTGTGTGTAAGCTCAATCGATCATTGTATGGACTAAAGCAATCACCTTGTATGTGGAATCAGAAGATCGACAACTACCTCAGCCAATCAAATTTTACAAGACTACAATCAGATCACAGCATTTATCTAAGGAGAAGACAAGACGATCAATATCAATTGCTAATAATTATTGCTATATATGTCGACGATCTACTAATTCTAGCTGATTCGATGGAAATGATGAACAAATTCAAGGTAGAACTTAGCAATGCATTTGATATAATGGACTGTGGTGAAATTAAACATTTTTTGGGTATTCGAGTCATACATGATTGAAAAACACACACGATCACAATTGATCAAACCCACTTCGCCAATCAAATCATTACAACGTTTAACATGACAGATGCCAAGCCAATCAGCACATCCCTTGATCCATCTATTCAACTCAAAGCTGAAGGGAGAAAATCTGCAGACCAAAGTCTATTCAGACAAATGATCAGTAGTATAATGTACCTGATGATCAGGACGAGACCTGATCTTGCTGCTGCTGTCAGCATCATCAGTCAATTCTCGGCCAATCCAATGCAAGAACATCACCATGCTCTCAAATGATTATTAAGATATATTAAAGGAACAGCCAATTATAAGCTGTGCCTTGGACGCGATCAGGATCTAAGACTGATCGGTTTCAGCGATGCTAACTGGGGAGGAGACATTAACACATGACGATCAACCACAGGATATATTTTCAACCTATCAGGAGGAGCCATCAGCTGGTCAAGCAAACGCCAAGCAACCGTTGCCCTATCAACAACTGAGGCAGAATATATGGTATTAGCTCATGCGACAAAGGAAGCCATTTGGCTACGCACCCTATTGGATGAGCTAGGATATTTACTGAATTGTGCAACAACCTTATTTGAAGACAACTAATCAGCAATCGCCCTTGCCAAAAATCCAATTAATCACGCTCGATCAAAGCATATCGACATTCAGCACCACTTTATTCGAGAGAAAGTTGAATCAAAGGTGATAGATATCGTTTACATGGCGACAGATGAAATGATTGCCGATGCATTAACCAAGCCACTTGCGCGACCAAGACTTGAAATGTTGATCGCAAAAATGGGGTTACGTAACTAACATTATTTCTTTAAAAATTTTATGTTCTTTATCACGTCATTCTTATCACTCAAGTAGTATTTTATATATAATTATTTGCAGTAAATGTACTTCATGGATGACATTTGTGATGTACAGTTGAACACTTTACTTTTATTCTTTTATTTTTCATTTATTTATTTTTATTGAGATATATCAAGCAGGGGGAGTGTTGTAATTATTAGCTTATTATATCTCTCCTATCAATGATCGATGTATCAACAATCGATCATACGTCACTCAATTGTGGCTTAGACGATCTTTGTTTGTATTGACCAATCATAATTTAGCATTAATAAATACACACATATTGGCTTCATTAGCCAGTGCGCTCTTTTACTCCAAAACACACACATTCGAAGATCAAATTTCAACACTAGCTACAGTGTAGCTCTTGATAGTATTATAGTCTTATAAATTATTTATAGTACAGCAATGTTCTTATAGACTTCAAGAGTAATTTTATTATTAATTTTGGAGGCTAGGAGTAGATTGTTGATTGTTGCACTATTATTAGATTTTTTAAGAGCTTAGAGGACAACATCTTCTCTTAAATCATTAGCTAAGACTACTGCAATAGCAATTTTAAAGTCTTTAAAGAGTGCAAAATTATCTCTAGGAACTACTATGTCAAAGTCTAGAGCTATAACTTTTCAGTTAGTAAGCTTGGAAAACTCAAACTTTTCAGAATTATTAGTTTTATTAACTTCAAATTCTTTATAATTATTAGAAATAATGGCTTCATAGGGTATAGATTCTTTATTTGTATTATTCTTGGAGGATAAAGAGGCTTTTTCTAGGTCAAAATCTTCTAAGAGAGTATCTAAAATATCTAGACACTGTTTATATATGAGTCTTTCCTAGTTATAGAAACTGATCTTTTTAAGGTGAGACAGTATTAATAGCTAATACTTAAATAATTGGTATGTCTTCTTACCAAGTTTTCTCTCTCTTTCAGTAAGTCTTAGGTCTTGAGTAGCTTATCTTTTATCCATTCCTTTCTCATCAGGAAACTATTTTCAGTTTGTAGTCTATAACTAGCATCTGTACTTATAGGCTGTTCTTAGACTGTTTACAGGCTGTTTTAGCTAGTTTATAGTTCACAATATTGTTCTAGAGGTATTTATGATTTATGATATTATTCTAGTGGAGTTCTAGAGTAGTTCAAAGCTGTTTGCTAATAATAGTTTATAGTCTATAACTAGCATCTGTATCTATAGCTTTTTTATTTATAGCTTTTAGTAAAATAGTTCACAGCTCTTATATCAGAAAAATGATTAATTAATTTATAAACTATTTTACTAAGAGCTGCGAACTATTTTACTAAGAGCTATAAACAAAATAACTATAAATATAGATGCTAGTCATAGACTATAAATTATTATTGACAAACAGCTATAAACAGCTATAAACTACCTTAGAACTCTATTAGAACAATATTATGAACTATAAACTGGCTAGAACAGCCTATGAACAGCCTGTGAACAGCCTATAAGTACAGATGCAAGTTATAGACTATAAACTAAAAATAGTTTTCTAATATAGTAAAATAGTTCATAGATTAATTAACTATTTTTATAATGCTATACATCTATGATAGCCTCTAATATATATCTAATATAGTAATAGAACTTAATAAAGAATACATTTTAAACTCTTAAGAAGTTTGCTAGATTATTTCTAGTTATGTCTACTATATCTATAAGATCTTCTGTATAATCAATCTCAAAGAAGGTCTATGGTTCTATATCTCTATATAGAAGTACTTGTTAGATTATATTAGTTATAGCTAAAGTATCCAAGGGTAACAGTTAAGTTCTTCTTATGATATTGGTCTTGGAGTAAAGTCCTGGCCTTTTATTGGCAAAATTTCTAATAGATAGTATTATTTTGATATGAGATATTGATAGTAGTGTAATGGCTAACTCCTAAACTATTTGATTTTTATAAACTTATTACTATACCTAGTTTGGTTATAGTTATCTTCTATTCTTGAATATTTATACTATATGACTATATCTATAGCTATAAGCTACCTACTTTTGTAGTGAGAATACTACAAAAGATGTACACTACCCATTATAGTAGTGAGGATACTACTCTAGCAGTAATTTTGCAATTTGTAATGACCAAATTATTATTGTAGCAAAGCCAACTGTATTCTTTCAAATTTATATAAATACTCTCTTTATTTTTATCTAAATAAATTAGTTTGTACAGAGTCTTAAAATATCTTAATATCAGTCATAGTAAAGCCTAAAGAGTATAGCATATAGCTATAGTAAGGATATGTAAAGAGAGATATCGCATCTGACACACTGAGCATTTTTACTTAGTATATATGAACAAATGACCAGTTATTAGTACATTTGTCATATCTTAGTACCAACTAGTAGAAGAGTTATTGAAAGACTAACTCTCACATCCTTATTTAAGCAGGACCAAACTACCTCTTTAAGTAATGACAGCATACCTATAGTAGAAGATAGTATCATTCAAAATAGATCACTGAAAGATATCTTTGCTTTTCATGCGAAGAAGATTACCAAATAGCTCTAGCTCTGAGAAAGAAGAATTTATTACACTCAACTCTTCTGATGGTGACTATAGTAAGATAAGAGAATTCATCACTTCTCTTATAGTATATAATAGATTATTATCAGATGACAAATTAGCTATCAATTTTGGTAATGACCTATAAGCATTATTTTACAAAACATCTAATAACCAATCAGATGACAAATTAGAAATTAATATATACAAAATGATAGAAAGATCACCGACCTTCACTAGTTACATACTAGCCAAGTCAATAATCAAGTTTATTAAAGACTTGTAGATTTATAATGCAATCTGACAGTTTAACAATATTGCAAAAGTAAATATTCTAAAAGCAGTTTTATGAGAACCTGCCAAGATTATATATAATGCTGTAATAATCGCTATAGCAGCAAACAAAGGATTCAACATAGGAGTAAGAGGACTAAACACAGAGGCTAACACTACAGTAACCTTTACCAATGCTATTGTATAGTTAAGAGATACTTACTATATAGTCAACATACAGCAAAGCATGAAAGATTAATTAGTATCAATATATCAAGGGATAAACAAAAGCTCCCTCACTTTTCATACAAAAAATCTGGCATGTAGTAGACCTTATAGGATATTCAGTAGCCAACTAGGATCTTATCATCGAGTAGTCTTTTATAAATGAACTTTACCAAGAAATTGCTCTCTAAGTATATTCCAGCCCAGTTAGACTAAATTATATATAAAAGATAGATTATGCATAGAGATATTGGGCTGCACAAAATCTAGATCAAGATATAATATAGCAGATATTACTAAGCAATCTTCAAGAACCCTATACAGTACTGGCAGTTATACTTACCATTGTGCCAGCAACAGTTAACTAGGGAGCAACTTTATAAAAGGACCTAGCTATAGATAACCTTATCGAACAAATGAGCAAGATGACTGTATATATATCAGACCTTAAAAGGCAAATTGATACACAGTGACCAGTCTAATAATTTATAGCAAATCTGACCTCTATAACTAGATCAAATATATATCCAATTGGGAATCTAAGATGCTTCAAATGTAACTAAGATAGGCATATATCCAGAGATTGTACTTAACCAGATATAAAAATATACAAGAGATATAGAGAAAAAAGATACCATACTTCAAGATGCATGATAGAAATAAGCAAAATTACCTGACTAGGAATTCAAGAATAAACTTAAATAAATGTCATTATCTTCGAAGAAGAAGACTTTGATAGTGAAGATAAATATAGTTAAGTAGAAGTATTCCCAGCTATACAAGAAAAATGAAACTTAGATAACTAAAAAAAATAATATTCCCCTATATAACAAAAACCCTACAAGTAGTACAACAAGCATAGAAATATGAATTTAACAGAGATGAATAAGATAAGCTATTTGAAGAAGAAGTCAACTATATTATTCAAGAAGATATACTAATTTGAAATATCTATGAGTGAAGGAAACAAGAAATGCAAACTACAGAAATCCAAGAAATATAGTCTAAATGTATAGAAGGAAATGGAAGATATAACAATCCTAGTTAAAATAAGATAACTTGCCAAATTCCCAACATTCTAACAGCAAATCTAAAAAGAAATAAGTGATGCACAACCTAGATATGAAGTAGTGGAAATCAATACAGTATAGCAATTGAAGAACAATAAACCTTAAAACTTCTTAGCATACTTACAATACTAGATTGAAAAAATTACAATACTATGCATTATTGATATAGAAGCTGGAGGATACATTATCAGTAAAATAATGCTCAACTGACTCAGATGGCAGATTGAAGAAACTATAACCATAACTATTATGATAGTAGATAGGTATATCATAACACTGCTCAGCAAAGTATATAAACTACCTATCTACTTTGGTAAACTTATTATCTCAGTATTAGTAATAGTAGTTAATACTACATTGTATGATCTGATCATTAGAAATAACTAATTAAAAAAGATACAAGCAGTAATTGACCTTGGTGTATGCAAAATGCAAATTACTTGGAAAGAACAATACTATGAAATACCTATTGACTTAGAAAGAGGAGTCTGCCTACAAATAATAGAAAGTGACAACAAGGATGAATAGAAGAAATTCTTTATAATAGAAATTATACAAACCAACTAGAAGGCTAAGCCATTAGAACAAAAAGTGAACAAGCTACTAGATTTGATCTCTTTACTATCAAGGATATTGAACTACAACCTAAAGAATTATATATAGTTGAGATAGGAATCACTGCAAGAATACCTCAAAAACACTATAGTCAGATCAAATCAAGAAGTTCTCTCACAGTTGCTAGAATTACAATTGATGCAGAAGTCATCAACATAGACTATATAGGTGAAATTAAGATTATAGTTATCAACCAACATCAATTCAATATAGCTAAACTCTATAGAGGAGATCAAGTTGCACAGTTAATAATCATACCTATCTAGACCAGCAAGGTAGTAGAAGTGATCAACCTTAAAGAAACAGTAAGAGAAGATAAAGAATTTAGATCAATCAGAATAAATATCATAAAACTCATAATGGATCTCAAATATGTACCTAAGACAGCAAATAAGAAGATATATATTTTTGGAGAATAACTTGGTGAGAAAGAAAAGAAGGAGTTGAAAGAATTTATTAACAAGTATTCTGATATATTTACAACAATCTTCAAGGAGATCAACTTGAAGCTACTAAAGTACTTCTATCATATTGACATTTAAGGATACCTACTGACCAAATGCACATTATACCAAACACCACTTGCTTATATCAAATAGCAATAAGAAGAAATTGATGACATGATCAAAGAAGAAATAGTAGCTGAAACGGATAGCCTATAGAGATTCCTGAATGTTATTATACCTAAGAAAGAACTAAAAGCTAGAACCTTTGCTTCAAGAATGTATACCAATTTCAGAAAGCTTAACAATATCACTAAAGGAGATGCCTTTCCAATATTAAGAATTAATGATACCTTTTCAAAAATACCAGTTTACATAAGCCTTTATACTACTCTTAATATAACTAGTGAATACTATTAGATAGGACTTAATGAAGAATTATAAGAAATCACTTCCTTTATAACCTTGCAAAGCTATTGAAAATATTTATATACTATTTGGACTCAAGAATATCTTAGCAAGTTTTCAAAAGATAATGACCAAGATATTCAGAGACCTTATAAGAAAAATACTACTAATTTATATTGACAATATTACAATATTTATAGTAATATTCTTAGATTATATTAAAGTATTATATAAAGTATTCAACTGAATAAGGACTGAAGATCTTTACTTGAAACCAAAGAAGTATATATTTGCTACTGAAAAAGTTATGATGCTTGAATACATTATTAATAAAGAAGGAATCTGAACTGACCCAGCTAAAGTAGAAGCCATTACTAAATTCAAATGACTTATAAATCAAATAGAGATGCATATCTTTTTGAGACTAGCCTTATACTACTGTTGATACATATAAAATTTTATAAGTCTAGCCAAACCCCTATATACAACCCTTACAAAAAGCTATAACTAAATAGAAATTGATAAAGAATAAAATGAACTCAAGCAGGAGGTACTCAATGTATTGAAGAAAGCTTTAGCAACTATACCTATATTGGTAAAACCAAACTAGATTAAGCTTTTCAAGTTATATATAGACACAAGTATAGTAAGAGTAGGCATAATTCTTTTTCAAGATGATACTAAAGATCTAGAATAAGTAATTTGTTACCAAAGCAGAGTAACTAATGCTACAATTCAGTTTTATCAAGATCAGGTTTGTAACTTATACTAACAGAACAGAAGATAAGAAATTACACTATCTAGGTTCAAAAAAGAAATGGTCAATAGAATTTATATACTCTTTTTGGGTTATGAATAGATCTTTGCTAGTTTTTATAGAAAAACTATTGATATTGTAAAGCTTACTTATATAGAGATTACTCAAATCTGCTAAGCTATTAAAAATGAGATTACCTTACTTTTATTTAGTCTTGAGGATGAGCCTTTTCTAGTTAAGCTCCCAGATGTGATAGCTAACTCCCAAACTGTTTGATTTTTACAAACTTGCCACTATGCCTAATTTAGTTATAATTATCTTCCATTCTTGAATATTTATACTATATAACTACATCTGCAGCTGTAAGCTACCTACTTTTATAGTAAAGACATTACAAAAGATATATACCACCTACTACAGTAATGAGGATACTACTCTAGCAGTAATTTCACAATTTGTAATGACTAAATTATTATTATAGTGAAGTATATTTATTATAGTAGTTACTGAGGTTAAAATTTCTATCTCTTCTCACTATAAAAAGATAATATAAAATTTAAAATAATTTAATATATTATAAGAAGGAAAGATATATTATTTTAGTAATATAGAAAAAAATATATATCAAATATTTTATCTTTAATATACAACTACATATTTATTATCTAAATATAGACTAGAATAATACTTTATACTGATTTAAAAAGTTATATAATAGTTATAATATAAAAATTATTAATTAAATAGATTCTAAAAATTAAGTCTTCTGATTAGAGGATTTAAAGTTTAATTTGATTTAATTTAATTTGATTCATTAAGAGTACTAGTTTTAGGGTAGTTTATAGATATTTATTAAAAACAGTTTATAGTTTACAACTAGTATTTATACTTATAGCTATTTGTTTATAAATCTAGTAAATACTATTTATAAATAAAGTAATACTATTTATAAACTAATTTTTTTTTAATAATATATTATATTATTAATATATTAAAAGAAAAATATATTTAAAAAGTATAAAGTATTTTGTTAAACTAATACTAATTAGTTCTTTAGACTATTATAAATCTAAAAAAACATATCTTACTCTTAAGTATTTAGTTATTAGTATAATAATCTAGTAATATAATAATACTAATCTATTCTATTCAAGATTATAAATATTCTATTTAAAATTGTAAATAATCTATTTAAGATTATAAATCTTTTATTCAAGATTATAATATATATTTTATCTAAGAGCTTAGATAAATAGTACTTTATCTTCTAAAAGAAAATAATAAAAGAAGAAAATAGATATAGTAAATTTATGTTTTCAAAAAGAGTAATAAAAAAAAAGAAATAATAAAGATTATTATTAGTCTTTATTAAATATATTAAAAGACTTATTAAGTACTTTTTTTTTATTTTTATTATCTATAAAATATAAAAAGCTATTAAGTATTCTTTTTATTATCTATTAAGTATATTGAATATACTAAAAGCTTCTTACCTCTTTCCCTTATATCAAAAGTTTCTTATATATTAAGCATTATTTATTAGATATATTAAAAACTTCTCACCTACCAAGTAAATATAGTAGTTTATTATTATAAAATTAGTAACTTATTATATATAAAATGGTAATAAAATAAAGCAGTATTAGAAGTTATAAGATAGATTATAATATAAACTTTTTGAATTTTTATTATCTCTCTAATTCTTAAATAATAATAATAATAATTCTTTTCTTCTTTCATCTTTCTTTCTTTCTTTTCTTTCTTTTTTCTTTTTTTTTTTTTCTTTCTTTCTTTATGAAAATGCAATAAAAAAAAAAAACCCCATTTTACTTTATTATTATTACCTTTTAATTTTTAATAAACACAAGTGTTTGAATAATAATAATAATAGAAGTAAACAATATTAAAATAGAAAGCATACAAATTTGCAGGTAAAGAAAAAGAGAGAGCTAAATTTTATTACAACTATTGCTTCAATAAATGTACTGTCAGATCCTCGTTTCCGTGAATTAACACGTCGAAAAAGTATGCTTGCATTAAAGAGTGACATCAGTGCTTGGACATCCCGGCCTGCGATAGATATTCCAAATTTTTTTTTTTCCCTCGTTTGTGTCTCAAACACCTTGCGATGCACAAAAAAAAAAAAAAAAAAAAAAAAAAAAAAAAAAAAAAAAAAAAAAAAGGGTGCCAAGACGAATTGACTAAATGGTCCACTTTTCTAATAAGAAATACAAAATAAATAATAAATAATCGAGTTCTGTCAAGGGCGATATGGCAATATCTGCAGGCGTCAATCGAATTTCCTTTCAAAGAAATGGGCGATTTCTCAAATCCGATACGGGTTGACGAGTTGACAGCCAAAAATCCCCAACCTTTACGCCCACTTCTCCATCTGCCCGAAATTTCACGAGCAAAAACCTTCAATATTGCGTAAAAAGAAACCCGCCTTAGCAGCTGTCACCCCATCATCTCCTCGCCGAGCCAGGCGCCTTGTACACAACAACCTTGTGGGCGCTGTCGTCATGGTATCTTGACATGATTTGTGTTCCGCGCAACTGAACGTGATTTAGTTTGCGTTACGCTCCGGAGGTTTGCTCTACGAGTACGGCGAAGGTTTCGATAATTTGGCCGATACGTAAAAAAATATGTGTACGTCAACCCCGAGATTCTGGGTGCGTTATCCAGCAGTAGTAGTTATTCGTTTCACTTCACGTGAGTGAGCCTTGCCAAACACACGCGCAAAAAAAAAAAATATGGTGCTGATGTGTGCGGTAGATTGTACTTCGACGTTCCTCTGGAAAGATCAAGCAGATGTGGATATGACGCCATCCTGCCATCCTGACGGCCTGACGGCCTGACGGAGCTCACGCACAAAACTCGGTTGAACACACATTATATTTTAGTATCAGTTAGTACGAAACTTCATGTAAATTATTTGGCCCAAATGAACGGAACGGGATTCTTAATATCTGGCGACACCTGCGAAAAATTCATATCCGCAATCATATTTTTTTTTTTTTTCCTCTTAAAGATTTGGGGGCGAAAACTTCAGAAGCTCCAAATCAGGCCTCCACGATCCATGATCGCGCCCCCGTTCCGATATTCAGGATGCTTTCGGAAATACTACAATGAAGAAAAACGAGGGGGTAGTGGAGACATGTGTGACGAAGAGAAATGACAGCAAACATGTCAGTACGACTGGGAGACCTAAAATGACAACGAGGGCGTAAAGCTAGAACCTGCTAGTGTCGGCCTTGCCGTTGTTTCTGAGAGAGAACGATGAAGGCCGATAATAAAAACCGGTTTAGGCAATACATGTGATTGACTGACGTCACGTTTTTTTTTTTTTTTGGGCACCTAGATTGTCGTCAGAGTTTTAAGCCCTTCCGAGTTTCGGAAACTCAACCGAAACTAAGCCATTGTAAAATTTTTAAAAAAAAAACAAGTTTCTTTCTAAAAAGTTTCTACTACAGCAAATAAAGCCATGTTGTACAATTTCATTAATGGCAATCAATTTGTTGCAACATTACATCAAATGATATATTATTCTATGTCAATTGTCATATAGCAATCACGCCGTATTCTGCTTCAAATGTCCACGATCTCACATCTTGCTCACTTAGGAAGCTCGAAGCATTCTCCCTCACCATCCTCCAACCTCTCCCCTCCCTCTTGAACTCGAATACACAACACGTCCCGCTCTCAACTGGTGCCATTGGGTCAGCTAGTAATGCCCTCACAACGCTAATCACAGATGCCGCGTGGCCCACAAGCAGGATCGTCCGGGGCCCCTGCGGACCGGCGCCGTCGCACGACGAGATAATGCGTTCCATCGTGATCCGGACCCGGTCGTGGCACTGGGCCTCTGTCTCGCTTCCATCCTGTGGAAGCGCCACCATTGGTACATAGGACGTGTTGATGCGTGGAAAGAAGCCGCTAAGACTGACGAGGTCAGCGGGATGAGGATAGAAAGTTCGCTCCGTTCCGTACCATTCGCTAGAAAAAAAAAAAAAAA
>RBNK01001270.1:0-16472 GCA_003990785.1 Endogone sp. FLAS-F59071 | reverse complement strand
CTTGCTAGTTAACACCTACATCGACACCCTTCTTAAGACGCTACCGCATAAACCGCTAAGACCCCTAAAACCGTATTTTCTGCACTTGCTCAATTCCGAGTATTTCGCCGTTAATATATTTTAGTCCACCACAATATATGTATAGGAAATATATATATATAGAGAATATATATATATAAGGAATATATATATATGAAGAATATGTATATATTGTGATGATCGACTCACAACTTGCTCAATTTGCGAGAACTTGCCACCATTTTTGGAGTTACCGTGACCCTCTGTGTCCTTCAGTTTTTAGTTAGTGTCGTTTTTAGCGAGCGATCTCGCCACCAGCGACCGATCTCATTTTTATCGACGAAATGTTATTTGCAGTTATTGAGTCATACTTGTAGCGAAGTCTTCATTATTCTGTCCATTCAGTTCTATCAATTTTGTATAAATACTCCCTTTATTTCTATCCGAATAAATCAGTTTGCACAGAGTCTTGGAATATCTCAATATCAGTCATAGTAAAGCCTGAAGAGCACAGCACGAAGCTGTAGTAAGGATACGCAAAGGGAGATATCACGTCTGACACTCTGAGCATTCTCACTTGGTACATACGAATGAACGACTGGTTTTTAGTACATTTGCCACAATATGGAGAATGTGTATATATATAGTAAATAAATTTAAAAGTCAGTTCCAATAGAGGAGGTAAATAAATTTAAATAAAAATTTAAAGGTTAGTCTAATTCTACTATATTTGATGGAAATTTTCAAAGTTGTCAAATTTATAGTTTATTTAATAAGACCATTGGGGCTTGTTTTTGAGCTTAGCTCTATTAAATTTAGTTTAACTAAAAATTTAATAGACTGTTGGAAATGCTCTTATAATATATCTTTAGAAATTTGTTCTTAAGTAGAAAATGATATAGTTAATAATACTAATAATTCTACTAATCATATTGTAGAAAATATCTATAGTCAAGATAATACAGTAAGAAAATTGCATAGAAAAGAACATCAGGATAAACTTGTAGAAATTCTTATAATATAATAAATAATAAATAATTATATTTATTTTATTTTGCAAATACCTTAACTAAATCTCCTAAAACTACTAATACACTCTCTTGCATTTTTATAATCTTTTCTTATAATTGCTAATTTTCTTTTCTCTCTTCTATTTGTTACTTTTCAATATTTCTATTTGCTCTAATATTAATTCTATATCTTTTTTCTTTTCTACTTCTCAACACTTCTATCTTATTTACCATTATACCTTCAACCTTTTTATCTGTTAGATCATTTATATAAACTTAAGTTTACTATCTACTATTATCAGCTATTATATCAATAATATAGAAAAAGATCTAATTATTTTTAAGAATTAACATCATTAATTTAATATATTTAAAATTACTCAAAGAATCTCTTATAATTTTTTTTTTTAAAAAAAATATTTAAAATTAAAATTTATCATATTTATTTTATTAAATATATATTTTTCATTTAATACTTATCTGTTTTATACTTAATAGCTCTATTAAATCCTGCATATAAGATATACTATTGTGAATAAAAGGAATCTAAACTATATAATAAATAGTAATTCTTATATTTTAATAGTATATTTTACCAAATATAAGCTTTTTCTATATAGATTTCAGATAAGAATATCCTTTTGCCATAATACTAATAAAATCAGTAAAGGACTATTAAGTTGCTTTCTTCTTTTGATAATTATATTTGTTGTAGGATAAGGGTACTGATCTTTTTTTAAAGCTATTCATATATATAATTGATAATAAGATGACAACAACTTATCTTTATTCAAGCAAAATTATCAAGCTATTTATACAAAATAATAACAGAATAGTAGAATAAATAACTAGGTATATAAGAGTAAATATTATTATAAAGAATAAAAGAAAGAAAAGAAGGTAGAGGATTTGAGCTCAAATATTTAAAAATATAAAGGTTAAGATAGAAAATAATTTAGAGCTATGCAATTTAAGGAGTTATATAATATTCATGCATCATGTATCACTAATACTGTGGTGGAGAGAATTTTTATTACATGAGATTACAATTATATGACCTGCAATAACATTGAGACTTGTAATGTTATTGAGATCCGCAATTACATTATAACCTAAAATAGTATTTTGATCCAATATATTATTTCACCATCCAATTACATTATAACTTGATATATCATTTTATTATATTCTAGCCAATCAATTTGTATCTTATATTTAGCTAAGCCAATCAGAAATTCGAGTAGTAACCTGGGTAGCTGCCTATATAGCACCTTGTAATTTCTTATAAATACCCTGCTCATAATTATTAATAAAATTCGGACTGCAATAAGCTAAGAAAGCTTCTTACAGACAACCTAAGGGATAATCCTACAAAGTCTAAATAGACTTTGCAGAAGAAGCCTTAGTCTAGGACTAAGCAATAGTTAGAGAGAAGTTTATTTGCAATAAAGCTTATTACATTACATTCACTATATAATACACTTTCCTGCTAGTCATCCCCACCCTTCAAAGCTGCTACCACATAATCTGTTAAGACCCTTAAGATATGCTACAGTGAATATTTTTGCTGTTAGAATATTTTAGTCTGCTACAATATATATTATGACAGACTAAAATATTCTAATAGCAAAATATTCATTGTAGCATATCTTAGTGTCTTAGCGAGTTATGCGGTAGCGGTTTTGAAGGGTAGGGGTGACTAGTAGGAAAGTGTATTATATAGTGAATATAATGTAATAAGCTTTGTATAATAATAAACTTCTCTCTCTTTAACCATTGCTTAGTCCCAGACTAAGGCTTCTTCTGCAAAGTCTATTTAGACTTTGCAGGATTATCCCTCGGGTTATCTATAAGAAGCTTTCTTAGCTTGTTGCAGTCTGAATTTTATTGATAATTGCGAGTGAGGTATTTATAAGAAATTACAAGGTGCTATATGGGCAGCTACCCAGGTTACTACTTGAATTTCTGATTGGCTTAGCTAAATATAAGGTACAAATTGATTGGCTAAGATATAATAAAATAATATATCAGGTTATAATGTAATTGGGCAGTAAAATAATATATCAGATCGAAATACTATTTTAGGTTATAATGTGATTGTAGATCTCAATAACACTTTAGATCTCAATAACACTTCAGATCTCAATAACACTTCGAGTCTTAGTGTTATTATAGGTCACATGACTGTGATCTCATATAACCTAATTGTATGTCATTACAAAATGTTCTATCACATCTCCTTCCTTTCTGCGAGTTAGACTTCAAGGTATAGTTCTAACTCAGAGAAATCTCTTTGTAACTGTTTTACTTCTTCCTCTAGTTCCTTCATGTCATTCTGTATGAGTTGATGTAATTGGAATATACTACACTGAAAGTGGTTCAAAGCACTAAGCTTGTGCTTGAATAGTTGATAAATCCGTTTAGCCATTTTTGTAGCATAGGCAGAGAGTACTCCTTTGAGGGCTCGTTGACAGATTTCCCTATCTTTCCGGTTCTAGATATGTTCCACTTCTTCATCCCAGAGTTGTGCAATTCGGTAGTATTCCTTCCATTCATTAATTCATACCAGGTGTTATCTCCTTTGAATGTTGCATACAATTGATCAGGTCTTTTGCAAGGTTGATCCTTCTATCTCCTCAAGGTCTTCCAAGGGTTCTATGTGTCGATAGGCCTCAATCAAGCTGACTTGAACTTCATGGAAGTTGTTCCAATGGGGCATGATACTTCTTGAGGTGGTTTCAGTAAACAGTATAGGGTAAGATCATTCTTGTCATTTTTCATAACTGGTATGTAGTTCCTTTTATACTTGTGATATAGTAGAGTCCTTCCCACTTCAGATCCAATTTTGCTGACCAAGAGGACTCTACTATATTCCGGTATAATAATACTTGGTCACCAATCTTCAATCTTTCAGTTTCCTTATGTTCCCTATCGTAATTCTGTTTTTGTCGATCTTGTGCAATGGCAATAAATTCTCTCGCCTTGTTTTGGATGTTGTGTAATTCTTGAATTGCCTTCATTACACGATACTCAATTTGCATTTCCCAGGAGGTGTGGCTGTTTTCCGGGGTAGTTATTACTTGGTCTACCAGCTGATGAGCTTTTCTTCCATAAGCGAGCTCAAAAGGGATAAACTTTGTTATCTCTTGTTTCATTGTTCATAGTATAAATAAGGTGGAAGATAGGTACAAGTCCCAATCTCCTCCTTGTGATTGTACTATTTTAGCAATCATGTTCTTAATAGTCTGATTTGTCTGTTCAGTAAGTCTATTTCCTTGAGGGTAGTAGGCAGTAGTCTTTATCTAGCAGATCTCGAAGTATTGCGTCAATATCTGTATGAATTCATTAACAAATTCAGTTCCTTGATCGGAGGTTATTTCATAAGATATTCCATGGCGGCAGATAATATCTTCGTAGATAAAGAGTGCAATGTTAAGGGCATCTGCAAGGGGCAATGCTCTTGCTTTGGGGTACTTGATCAGGTAATCTACTGCTACTATGATATATCAATTTTCTCTAAGTGTTCTTGGTAGTGGTCTAACAATGTCTATTCCAATATGTTCAAAGGGTCCTCCAGGTACAATCGGTTGTAAGGTCTCAACTTCCTTTCCTTGGCGCCTCTTCTGGCAAGTGTTACATCTTCTGATATATTTTCTAATATCTTCGTACATGTTCTTCCAATAATATTTTTCTGATAATCATTGATATGTGTTGTCTATGCCCATGTGTCCTGCTAGCTGATGATCATGAGAGGCCTAAAGTACCATTTGCTTTTTGTGTTCAGGAACTACAAGTCATGTCTGTCCCCTGTGTCGTCGGTAAAGTATATTATTCTTGATAAAATAGTTAAGTGCCATTGTCCATATAAGCTGTTGATCATTTTTATTTGTCATTTCAGTAAAGGTTAGATTACTGAGGTAATTCAAATATCTGTTATAGAGTTTAGTGTCCATTGGGTAGGTATATTCTTTTTAGTTTGGGGTGTCGATCTCAGATAAATTGGGGTAGGCATGAGAGGGTGTCTACATTCTGATGATTCCATCCTTTTCTGTATTGCATAGTGAAGTCATATTCCTACAGTATGGCTAGCTATCATGCATATATTCCTGTCAGATTTGGTTTGTTCCAAAGCCATTTGAGGGCTGAGTGGTCTGTTATCAGGGTGAACTGCTTTCCAATCAGGAAGTAGCGGAAGTGTTGTACAGCTCAAACGACTGTTACACATTCCAGTTGGGTGGCTCCATAGGAAGGTTCCGCTCCATAGGTAGCTCATTCTGCATAAGCAATCACATGCTCTCTGTCTTTGTCATCTTGTGCCAGAATTGCTCTAAGTCTAAATGATGATATATCTGTATACAGCTTGAACACTTTTGTGAGATTTAGTCTTGCCATTACTAGTACATGGGTGAGTGCTTCCTTGATTAGGTTGAAGGCAGTTTGTACAGCTAATGTCCATTCCCATGCTCTTCCTTTTCTTTGCAACATGTGCAGTGGTGCAGCAATTTCAGAGTAACTAGGGATAAACCTTTTATAGAACTGGACCAGTCCTAAGAATCCTCATAGGGTTATCTTATCTTGCAGAGTTGGGAAGGCTTTGACGATTTTGGTCTTCTTTGGGTCTGGGCAGATTTCTCCTCCATCGATTATAAATCTGAGGTATTCAATTTTCTTTTGTCCAAAGTAGCATTTTGTTGGCTTGATCCTTAATCCGTATTTTCTGAGTCATTCAAATACTTCCTTCAGGATCACCATGTGTTTTGCGAAGTTCTCTGCATAGATGTTGATGTTGTCGATATATACAATCACTCTATGTCCAATCAAATCATAGAAGATCTCGTTCATTGCAGCCTGGAAGGTGGCGGGTGCATTGCAAAGTCCAAAAGACATTCTTGTGAATTCGTACTGTCCAAATAGTGTAACAAATACTGATTTCTCCTGTGCTTCAGACGTCATTCCAATTTGGTTATATCCTGCCCATAGGTCCAAGGTTGAATAGATTTGTGCCTTCTTCAACATGTTTTATAAGTCTTCTGAGTGTGGAATTGGATATGTATGTTTCTTGATGACTGAGTTTAATTTGCGATAATTGATAACCATTCTCTGTCCGTCTTTCTTTGGTACTATGCTGATAGGTGATGCCCAAGGACTCTTTGATCGTATGATTACTCCTGACTCCAATAGCTCTTGAACATGCTTTTGCACAAAGTCATGATAGTTAGCTGGCAATCTATAGGGTGCTTGTTTGATTGGTTTGGCATCTCCTGTATCAATATGATGAGTGAAGAAGGCTTGGTCCAGTAGGTCCTTAAAACTGATCACAATGATATCCTCATACTCCTTCAGTAGGTCTTGTAACTGTTTCTTCTGGTTTAGTAACAGGTTTTCGTTGAGGGAGTAGATATGTTTCTTGGTATTTTCCTGGTCATCCAGTCTTTCCATTATTATATTTGCTTGTCCCATCGATCCAAATCCTTTCCTTCCACATTGTGTTTCTTCTAAGTTTTCCACTTCCTTCAAAGGTTGCTGTTCACATTTGATGATCACTATTTGGGCAATTCGATCTCCTTGGTATATTTTGAATTGGCTGTGGTTGTGGTTCACTAGTCCAATCTCAATTTCTCCTCTATAGTCTTTGTCTATTAATCCGGGGAAAGCTTCTATTCCAGAGTTGCAGTAAAGTCCACTTCTTACCCATACTTGCATACATTATCTAGGTGGTAGGGTGATAGTGATTCCAGTTTTTATGAAGACTAATGATTTTGGTTCCAAGGTATAGTCTTCATCTGTATATAGGTCATATCCTGCGGCTCCTTCAGTTTTTCTCCTTGATATGATTGCGCTTTCTGTCAGTTTCTTAACTTGAGTTGCTATATCCTTTTCTTCAACTGTGAATACTTCTTCAAAGGTGGGGACATTCAGTTCCTTCCACTGTTCATGAGTCGTGTCCTGAGGTAGGTTCTGCCATAAGTCCTTCTACCACCAATAGTGCATGCTAATACATTCGTCAGGGTGAATTATTTCTTCAAGTGCGATGATTTCTTCTTCTGAGTCTGAGTTGCTTTCTTCAATTAGGGTAGGTCCATCATCTTCATTATCTTCCTAGAATAAGGCTCTGACTTTGGTAGTCATTTGAGTAGTGTAAACTTCATTGCTCCATTCCTCAGATAGTTCCTCATCTTCATTCTCTTCAGGTACTATCTGTTCTTGTTCTCGATCATAACATTCCTTCCATGTTCTATAGTAATTGATATTGTATGGTTCGTCTAGATACCTGACCTAGTTTTCACATTCCCAAAGATCATAGAGGTTGACTTCATCCCAGTAGCATCCTTGCAGGTAGATGTTGTGATTTCCCCAAAGGTGTTCTTTGCCGATGTGTCCAATATTCGTCCAAAAACAGTCCCATACCTCTCCAGTATTGTCTGCAAATGGGTGTGGGTTCCTTCCATTATACAGTCCATGATTCATTAAGGGTGGAGTCCTTTGGCAGGTCTGTGATAATCTTGGTTTCTTGATCCTCTTCTCCGTTGGTAAGTGCATCTCCAAAGTATCCTGGCAAGGTATCAACTTTGTATCACTGCAGGTGCACATCATCTCTGCACAATAGATACATTGCTCACAAAATGGACATCTAGTATTCCTCATATTGTACTCAATCAACTGGTTCTTCTCCAGAGGTATTAGGTAGCGATATTTGCTATGGATTACTACATTTGCTTCTTCTTCTACCACATTGAGGTACACCTATCTGGGGGTTACTTCTTCATCTATATTACTTTCATCTTCCGGTCTCTGAGTGAGTTTCAGTACTACTCCTTTCTGAATATCCAGAGATACACTGAACTTTCTTCTATGGTTGACAAAGATTAACCTTTGTGCATCCAGGTCAATTCTTGCTTTAGCTTTCTTCAACCAGCTGTTGCCCAAGACAGCATTATAGGATTGTGCATCAGTGACCACCATTCTGACTGGAATTATTTCTATTCCTAACTGGACCGGTACTTCTCGGAGTACTCCTAAAGGTATGCTGCTTTTTCTACTTGCGACAACCAAAGTAGAGGTGGCAGGTTCATCAATATCCCATCCTAGGCAGTCTAGGAAATGCTTGGTGATGATGCTGACTCCTGCTCCAGTGTTGATAATAACTGAGCATGCTAATCCTCCAATGTTGCATTGTGCATAGGTGGATGAGGTATAGGTTTGCTCTTCCTGTTCTTCAGCAGTATTTGTTGAAATTATCAGCTTATTATATCTCTCCTATCAATGATCAATTGATACGTCACTCGATCGTGGCTTAGACGATCTTTGTTTTGTATCGACCAATCATAAATTAGCATTAATAAATACATACATATTGGCTTCATTAGCCAGTGTGCTCTTTACTCTAAATACACACATTTGAAGATCAAATTTCAACAGGTTATGAGCCCCGAGCCGCTCGAATTGCAGCTCGACAACTTGAGATCTATGCAATTACAACTGCGATTACTGTAAGTGTTTATTTAACATTATAAACAACATATCAAACAAAGTGATAAACAACGCAACAAATGACACCATGATAAAGCAACGTGATAAATAACACGTAATGATATAGCATTCAATGATAACGAAATGGACAATCTATATGCATCATTATCATCAGCAACAAGATCGACAAAATTGTAGTCTAAATCAAAAACAGACAGATATCAAACTCTTGATGACGACGAAGGATTGGATAGCAACCATCAGAGCAATATTGCATTTAGCCTCGATCGACAGGAACAGATGGCTATAACGATCAGAAATCAGAAAGATAAATTAGATATGCTTGCAACCCTAATGGGTGAATTAATGGCAAAAATCGACAAAACAATCACATCACCTAGCATGCCAACTAATCAGAATGCAGCTACAGAAGGCAACACACCACGACCATCACCATCACCAACAACATCAACAAAGCTTAACGATCTGGCAAAGAAGTACCTGAGATCGATCAACAAATTTGATGGGTCAGGTGGTGCACCCAGATTGTTCGATTACTTTGATGCCATAGAGCAATTTATCACCAGTGCCAATCTATCAGTACAAAAGGAGAAAGTCAATGCAGCGATCAGTAAAATTACAGGCAATGCTAGAATGTAGCTATAGAGGTATGTGAACACATCGGGAGAATTTGATTTGTAGGATGAGCTTAAAGAGGCTATGACACAAAAATATGCACCAATGGAACAATTGTTACGAATGCGCGATAAGCTTGCGATGATGAAGCAAAAAGGATCGATCAAAAATTATAATAACGCATTCAACCGAATTATAGCGCAAATCAAAGATATGACCAATACAGAAGCTATACTACAATATCTCTGGGGTCTAAGCCCCAGGTACCAGGAATTAATACTTGCGCGGGAGAATATACCAACAACGCTGGAGGCTTTACAACTCGCATGCATCAGGTTTGACCCAGATAATAAACAAAGGCACGATGAAGCCCATGTGACAGACTGAGGCAGCTACCAAGGTGGTGACCGAGGTGGATACCAAGGCAATGACCAAAGCAGCTACCGAGGCGGCAGTCACGACAATCGAGGCGGAAATGCCGGACGAAGCTGAGGCTATAATAACGATAACGGAAACAATCGAGGAGGTCATAATGATAGAGGTGACCGAGACGGCGATCGCGGAGCCAATCAAGGTGGGAATTTTCAGGGACACTCTCGGAAATGTTACGTCTGTAAGGGAGAATACGGAATATTTCAATACAACAAATTCAACGATTGGGTAAAAACAGAAAAAGAAAAGGCTAAACCAAGAGCCGAAGCAAATCTGGCGATTGGCGCCATCATCGATTCGGGCGCTACGCAACATATATTCAACCAATTGGAGCTTTTCGAGACAGTGGCTGAGCACGACAACTTGGTCACATGTGCAGGGAATGAGAAATTATGCACGACGCACGTTGAGACAATTGAGCTCGACGACGAGCTGAAATTATGGGACATCTTATATGTACCGGAGATCACTAGAAATTTAATATCTGTGCGGACATTGACACATGATGGAAATGATATAACCTTCAAGAGTGATGGATCAGTAATTAAAATCGGCACAGATTATAAAGAAATTAAAATTGGACAAGCCGATGGCGATCTATTTCATTTATCGACATCACCAGAGCTAGAAGCAAACATCGCCAATTCCAAGATTGCAAACATCCCTGATTCCAAGATCAATGACTATATATTATGGCATCACCGACTAGGCCATCCGGGCTGAAATACTCTGCAATCAATCAACAAATTTGTCACAGGGCTCAGAGATGTATGGCTGTCAACTGGATAAATCGAAATATGCACCGGATGTGAACACGCAAAATCACACTACAAGCCATTCGGATATGCGAAAAATTGATCGATGGAGTCTATCGGAAGGGTGCATACAGATCTGTGTGAGCCGATGCCCATGCCATCAGTCAATGGAGCAAAATATATATTAACATTCATCGATGATGCCACTTGCTACATCACAACATATTTTATTGACAACAAAAGTGATACATTTGATCGATTCCGGACATTCAAGGTATTCGCCGAGACGCAATCAGGCCGAAAACTCAAGATTCTCCAATCAGATGGAGGAGGAGAGTATGTAAACACTGAGATGCATGAATTTTTAATCAAAAATGGAATTCATCACGAAATGATGACGCCGGATACGCCGCAATAAAACGGTGTAGCCGAACGATATAACCGGACATTGATGGAGTCAATCCGGGCAGTTAAAATTACTGCTGGCATACCTGACGAACTTTGGGCGGAACTTGCTGTGAGTGCTATATATTTACACAACCGATTGCCAATGCGAGCCAATAAGGAGAGTGCTTCACCATTTGAATTATGGCACGGTCACAAGCCTGATATTAGTAACTTGTGCATCATATGGGCTGATGCATATATGCATATTTGCAAGGGAAAAAGGTCAAAACTGGCACCCCAATCCAAAAAGCTTAAAATGATTGGCTATCACGATGAAAAGAAGGCATACAGGCTCTGGGATCCAACTAATAGGAGGATAGAGATCAGCCACGACATCACATTCGATGAATCTATTATATTAAAATTCCCAACAATCATCAATCCAGAAGATCAAAAATACATTATTGAAGCAATTATCAGAGAACGCAAGATTGATGAAAAAAGGCAATATCTGATTAAATGGCTAGGCTATGATGATGACGATAACACCTGGGAGCCAATCAAACAATTGATTGACACTGAAGCTCTACAAATTTGGCAAGATCACATGTCAGAAGCTAATTTAATTGAATCAACCGATAACCCAATGACCTACAAGGAGGCAATTTCTCTGCCTGATGCAAAGCTTTGGGAGGAAGTGATCAATCAAGAGCTTAAATCACTTAAGAATAATGACATGTAGATGATTGTACCTAAGGTACCTGCGGGATGCAAGCCGATTGGATGCAGATGGGTATTTAAAAAAAAACTCAACACTGATGGATCGGTTGCTAGGTACAAAGTGAGATTAGTGGCCAAGGGATATTCACAACAGCAAGAAGTTGATTATGATGAAACATTTGCTCCTGTAGTGAAATTCACATCAATCAGGGCACTTTTATCGATCGGAGCAACCCTAAACTTAGAAATTCACCAAATGGATGTAAAAACTGCATTCCTGAATGGTGATCTTGATGAAGAGATCTACATGATGGTACCTGAAGGAATCGACCAATCAAAGCTGTCACCGAGAGCTGTGTGTAAGCTCAATCGATCATTGTATGGACTAAAGCAATCACCTCATATATGGAATCAGAAGATTGACAACTACCTCAGCCAATCAAATTTTACAAGACTACAATCGGATCATAGTATTTATCTAAGGAGAAGACAAGATGATTAATATCAATTGCTGATAATTATTACCATATATGTCGATGATCTACTAATTCTGGCCAACTCGATGGAAACGATAAACAAATTCAAGGTGGAACTTAGCAACACATTCGATATGACGAACTGTGGTGAAATTAAACATTTTTTGGGTATTCAAGTTATGCGTGATTGAAAAATATACACGATCACAATTGATCAAAGTTACTTCACCAATCAAATCATTACAAGGTTTAACATGATGGACGCTAAGCCAATTAGTACACCCCTTGATCCATCCATCCAACTCAAAGCTGAAGGGGGAAAATCCGCAGATCAAAGTCTATTCAGATAAATGATTGGTAGTATAATGTACCTGATGATCGGGACGAGACCTGATCTAGCTGCTACTGTCAGTATTATTAGTCAATTCTCGGCCAATCCAATGCAAGAACATCACTATGCCCTCAAATGATTATTAAGATATATTAAAGGAACAGCCAATTATAAGCTGTGCCTTGGATACGATCAGGATCTAAGACTGATCAGTTTCAGCGATGCTAACTGGGGAGGAGACATTAATACACGATGATCAACCACAGGATATATTTTCAACCTATCAGGAGGAGCCATCAGCTGGTCAAGCAAACGCCAAGCAACCGTTGCCCTATCAACAACTGAGGCAGAATATATGGCATTAGCACATGCGACAAAAGAAGCCATTTGGCTATGCACCCTATTGGATGAGCTAGAATATTTGCTGATTTATGCAACAACCTTATTTGAAGACAACCAATCAGCAATCACCCTCGCCAAAAATCCAATTAATCACACTCGATCAAAGCATATCGACATTCAGTATCACTTTATTTAAGAGAAAGTTGAATCAAAGGTGATAGATATTGTTTATATAGTGACAGATGAAATGATCGCCGATGCATTAACCAAGCCACTTGTGTGACCAAGACTTGAAATGTTGATCGCAAAAATGGGCTTACGTAACTAACATTTTTCTTAAAAAAAAAAAGAAAAATTTTATGTTCTTTATCACATCTTTCTTATCACTTAGATAGTATTTTATATATAATTATTTACAGTAAATGTACTTCATGGATGCCATTCGTAATGTACAGTTGAACATTTTATTTCTATTTTTTATTTTTTTTATTTTTTATCAAGATATGTTAAGCAGGGGGAGTGTTGAAATTATCGGCTTATTATATCTCTCCCATTAATGATCGATTGATACATCACTTGATCATGGCTTAGATGATCTTTGTTTTGTATCGACCAATCATAAATTAGCATTAATAAATACACATATATTGGCTTCATTAGCCAGTGCACTCTTTACTCCAAACACACACATTCGAAGATCAAATTTCAACAGTATTAACTTCCTCGAATCAGATGGTTAGTTTGGTTTCAGTAATCTGCATCTTCACCTTTTGCTTCATCGATGGTGCGATCTGGAAGAGTTGTTTAAAGGTAATGTTGGCCTTTTGGCTGGCAATGTCCTGCCACGGGTCATACTCGAATTCTCTAACTCTCCTGGGCTTCTTCTCCTTGTTTTCTTCTTGATCCATCATTTCTTCATCTCCAGTGGTTGAAGTAACTGTCTTGCTGGGTTGCATTATTTGTTTGAAGGCTTTGTCCCATTGATCCTCATTCAACTATTGCCTTTGTGTTGGCTTCTTAGGCTTCTCGATGACAACCTCGGGTTCCTGGGTCGGCTTCTTCCTTGGGTAGGGAGTCTTCCTAGTAGTAGTGCAGCTAACTGCTTCAACAGGGTAAGTCTCCAGATATTCTTTGCTAAATTCTTCATCTTCTTCCTCGATTTCTTGCACTATGTTGGCATAATCAGCCTTCTTTTCCTCCTCTCTCTCTCGTCCTTCCTTCCAACTCCTAGTTTGGCAATCCTTGGCAAAGTGATCACGTCTTCTACAGAGGAAGCAATTCATTTCAGTCCTGTTGCGTTCTTCGGCGACAAAGGTTTCCCTTGGTTGCTTATTCTGGCAGATCACTTTGGCTTCAAGGTCGGCTATATATGCTATCATTTCTGAGAACATCTTGGTAATCTTCTCCATCTCATCCTCATGAGTTGTCTTTCCTGTTTTTGCTATAACTATCAGTTTGATAGTGTCCTCCTCAGGTGGTTCGGCTGAAGCAGATATTATTTGAACTACAGGTATTCCAGTGCTGAATTTCCTGCATAAGTCTTGTAGTAATTTGTCATATAGGGATGCTGAATATCCTGCTTCAGTATCCCAAAAGGCTTGTGCTATCCTGACTTTTTCCTCCATTCTTTGAGGGCCAAACCTCTTGATATGGTGTTGGAGATCTGCAGGTAAGCTATTTATAAACATCATTTCTTGCACAACCGGGCTGGTTTCCCCACAGAGTTGCATGTACTGATTGATGGTAGTAACCCAATCTTCCAAGCACTGGTTGATTGACATCTTCATATTGAATAACTATTCCTTGATTGATTCTTGCTTCTGTTCGGTGAAGTACTTCTCCTCTAACTATACTCTTATAACATCCCAATGAGTGATAGCTAATGCTGTGGTGGGGGGGTTATTTCCAGCTGCTGCTGTAGCTGTAAGGAGTAATCCTCCTAGTCCAGTAGCTGCTATATCCGTCAGAGCCATACGGTATGCCTCTCTTGCAGGTCCTCTAAGTTGGGCGGCCAGAATAGGGATCCATCGAGTGCTGACCGTTCCCTTGGCTGCGAAGTAGCTTTCCAGATCATCTAGGAATTCTCGAACATATTCCTTAGTATATCCGTAAAAGGTAGGTAGTCTGTCTGCCATGGTTTCTTTGTCTTCTTGAGGTCTTCTCCTAGGTAGTTGTAGTAATGTGGGTGGTGGCGGTGGTAGTACCATTCTTGCTTTTATCTTCCACTATGGGTTTTGGCAAGTTTGGTTACGCAATATAGGTAACAAATCAGTTGAGGTGTCAATTGATTTCCTGCTAGTTGGCACCAATTGTGATGGACTAAAATATATTAATAGCGAATACTCGAAGTTAAGCAAGTGCAGGAAATATGCTTTAGAGGTCTTAGCGGTTTATGCAGTAGCATCTTAAGAAGGGTAATATGTCGATGTAGGTGTTAACTAGCAAAAATTTAAGTGCAATCGATTAAATAAAGTGTATCTGTTAGAATCTCAAATTATCTCAATTGCTTACTCCTTGAGTAAGGCTTCAGTATCTCTCAGGTTGTCTGTTGTAAGCTTTCTTAGCTTATTGCAGTCCGAATTTTATTGATAATTGCGAGCGAGATATTTATAAGAAATTACAAGATGCTATATGGGCAGCTACCCAGGTTACTACTTGAATTTCTGATTGGCTTGGCTAAATATAAGGTACAAATTGATTAGCTAAGATATAATAAAATGATATATCAGGTTATAATGTAATTGGGTAGTGAAATAATATATCAGATTGAAATACTATTTTAGGTTATAATGTGATTGTGGATCTCAATAACACTTCAGATCTCAATAACACTTCGAGTCTCAGTATTATTATAGGTCACATAACTGTGATCTCATATGATCTAATTGTATATTATTATAAAATGTTCTGTCACAATATAGTATATAATATCAAGGCTTATATTAGAAAAATAGTTAATTAATTTATGAACTATTTTACTAAGAGCTGTAAACTATTTTACTAAGAGCTATAAATAAAATAGCTATAAACACAGATGTAAAAATAATATTATTAGACATTACAAATAACTATTACTGTACCACAGTACTACTTAGAATATTCTAGTCACTCGAAATAGAATTACCTGATATGGTAGTTCCTAATTTAGAAATATTAAATAAGGCATTGCCAAATAAGGCATTGCCAATTGAGGAATTACTCAATAAGGAAATTCTGTTTAGAAAATTCCTTTTATAGTATTACTGTATTTAGAAATACCTTTAGTAGTATTACTTATTGTAGCATTTCCTTTTCTTATATTACTTATAGTAGTATTACCTCTTTCTGAAATACTTCATATAGTATTTCCTTTTATCAAATTACTATCTCTAGTAATTTTCTTTTGATTATTACCTTTCACAGTATTATCTTTTACTGTATTACTTATTTCAGTATTTCTTTTTAAAGTATTACTGCTATCAGAAGTACTATCTTAGACAGCTATCTTTATAGCAATACTATCTGATCTTTTGTATAATGTGATGGAACATTTTATGACGACACACAATTTGATCATGTGAAATCACAAGCCATGTGACTCTCAACAACGTTGAGACTTGTAGCGTTGTTGAGACCTATAGCGTTGTTGAGATCCGCAATAACTCTATAACCTAAAATAGTATTTCGATCTGATATATTATTTCGTCGCCCAATTACATTATAACCTGATATATCATTTATTATATCTTAGCCAATCAATTTGTACCTTATATTTAGCCGAGCCAATCAGAAATTCAAGTAGTAACCTGGGTAGCTGCCCATATAGCACCTTGTAATTTCTTATAAATACCCTGCTCGCAATTATCAATAAAATTCGGACTGCAACAAGCTAAGGAAGCTTACAACAGACAACCCA
>RBNK01001269.1:0-16474 GCA_003990785.1 Endogone sp. FLAS-F59071 | reverse complement strand
CTGGTGTATATCCTGAAAAGGTGGGTGGTGATAGTGACATGTCGAAATTCTGTTCTGTTGATTCTTCTTCTTGTTCTTCAAATAGTGTGTTGATTTCAAAATCGTCAGTCCAATGCCAGATTGGTCCGTCCAATTCTTCTTGGTAGATACTTTCTACTCCTTTACTGTTATGTTCACTTTCGGTTCCTTCTCTTGATAGTTGAATGTGCTCGTAGGTGATAGTAATTCCAATAGTACTTGTAGATGCATCTGATCTATCCGATTCTTGTAATAGTCTTTGATAGTGTTTCCGAATTGGTGTCCTTACTAGTCTTGGTAATATGTCCGGATGGTCCGTTTTGTCAAGGTTGTTCACGGTAGTGAAAGTATATCACTGGGGTATATACTCAATAAAATCGAATATTACCCCCCCACGTTGGGCGCCAAAATGTGAGGATGAGGCTCTGGAATCAGCTAAGTATGGAGGAGATAGGGGGCTCAATCAGGAACCAGTAGCTGGGCTAAAATCCGTACTGTAGGTAAAACCAAAGTGGAAAATAGGGGTTGTAGAGGAATAATACTATGAAAATATTAAAGTGTATGTTTAGAGGCACTAGGGAATATTAGTCCCTTCAGATGTGTATCAGCAATCAATTATCTGTTAGATGTCAAAAAGGTTATTTCTCGGCTTGAATTCACTAAGCAATACTTTCTTCACCAGTTGCGTTAGGATTATTAGACTTGTATTGGGCTCAAGCTCAGGCAAAGATTTATTGAATGGAAATAAAGGGGGAATATTTATACAGTTTTGAAGAGGTGTTATATGAGTAGCTGCCCTGTTACTACTCTCAAAACTATTGGCTATTTAAAATATAAACTAGTTATGAATTTATGTGATATAACGAGTTATATAAGTTATAGATTTAAGATGGTTAAAGATTTAAGACGGTTAAAAGATTTAAGACAGTTAAAAGGTTTCACAAATCAAGGAACTGTTCCAATTGGTCGAAATTTCTTTGTAATACATGGATTTCTTCTTTAAGTTCCTCAAAGGCATTTTGAGACAGTTGGTGAAATACGGATAGTCCAATTTTAGTAAGTCTTTTCAAGGCGGCTAGCCGAAACTGGAAGAGTCCATAAATTCGAAGGGCAATCCTTTGAGATTGGAGGGGAATCCCTTGATGTAGTGCTCGTTTGCATGCCTCTGCATGTCGTCGGTCCCATACATGTTCGAGATCTTCTTCCTAGATCCTGGCGATCTTGTAATAAGCCTGAAATTCGTCTTGTGTTTGTCGTTTCTGAGCAATGTCGATATTTTTCATTATTATTTGAGTCCTTCGTAGGGCAGATCCTTTCTCAGGTAATAGTTCAGATGGAGGATCTTCTAAGGCTTGGTATGCTTCGATGACTCGGCTTCGGAGGTATTCGTCATTGTTGAATCGGGGCATTTTTGCGCTTGTATAAATCTTCCAGTCTTCTCTCACCATAGTTCAAATGGTATCCATATCAGCCAAACCATCTGAGGAGGACACTATCAAACTGACAGTCATAGCAAAAATAGGAAAAACAACTCACAAAGATGAAATGGAAAAGATTACCAAAATGTTCTCCAAAATGACAGCATACATAGCCGATCTTGAAGCCAAGGTGATCTGCTAGAATAAGCAACTGAGAGGAACCTTTGTCACCGAAGAACATAATAAAACTAAGATGAATTGCTTTCTCTGCAGAAGATATGGTCACTTTGCCAAAGATTGCCGAACTAGAAGTTGGAAGGAAGGATGGGAGAGAGAGGAGGAAAAGAAGGCCGACCATGCCAACATAGTGCAAGAAATCGAAGAAGAAGATGAAGAATTCAGCAAAGAATATCTGGAGGCCTACCCTGTCGAAGCAGTCAGCCATACTACCACTAGGAAGACTTCCTACCCAAGGAAGAAACCAACTCAAGAACCTGAAGTTGTCATCGAGAAGCCTAAGAAGCCAACACAAAGGTAACAGTTGAATGAGGATCAATGGGACAAAGCCTTCAAATAAATAATGTAACCTGGCGAGACAGTTATCTCAACCACTAGAGATGAAGAAATGACAGATCAGGAAGAAAACAGGGAAAAGAAGCCTAGGAGGGTTAGGGAATGTAAATATGACCTATGGCAAGATATTGCCAGTCAAAAGGCCAACATTACCTTTAAACAACTCTTCCAGATCGCACCATCGACAAAGCAGAAGGTAAAGACTCAGATTATGGAAACCAAACTAACCATCCGATTCAAGGAAGTTAACACCGCCGAAGAACAAGAAGAGTAAACCTATACTTTATTCACCTATGCACAATGCAACATTGGAGGATTAGCATACTCAGTCATTATTGATACCGGAGCAGGAGTCAGTATTATTGCTAAGTATTTCCTAGACCACCTAGGATGGGATATTGATGAACCCGCTACCTCTACCTTAGTCGTCGCAAGTGGAAAGAGCAGTGTACCTTTAGAAGTACTCCGAGAAGTACTAGTCCAGTTTGGAATAGAAATAATTCCCGTCAGAATGGTTGTCACTGATGCACAATCCTACAACGCTGTCTTGGGCAACAGCTGGTTGAAGAAAGCTAAAGCCAGAATTGACCTGGATGCACAAAGGTTAATCTTTGTCAACCATGAAAGAAAGTTCAGCATACCTCTGGATATTCAGAAAGGAGTAGTATTGAAACTCACCCAGAGACCCGAAGACGAAAGTGATACAGATGAAGAAATAACCCCCGAACAGGCACACCTCAACATGGTGGAAGAAAAAGCAAACATGGTGATCTATAGTGAATATCACCACCTGACACCCTTAGAGAAGAACCAGTTGATTGAATATAATATGAGGAATACTAGATGTCCATTCTGTGAGCAATGTATCTATTGTGCTGAGATGATGTACACTTGCAGTGATACAAAGTTGATACTCTACTAGGACACTTTGGAGATGCATTTGCCGACTGAGAAAAAGATCAAGAAACCAAGATTATCACAGATCCACCAAAGGACTCCACCCTCAATGAATCATGGATCGTATAATGGAAGGAACCTGCACCCATTCACAGACAATACTGGAGAAGTATGGGACTGTTTTTGGATGAATATTGGACACATCGGCAAAGGACATCTTTGGGGAAATTGCAACATCTATCTGTAAGGATGCTACTAGGATGAAGTCAATCCCTATAACCTCTGGGAATGCGAAAACTGGGTCAGATATCCAAATGAACTATACGATATCAATTACTACAGAACTTGGAAGGAGTGACATGACCAAGAATAAGAACAGATGGTACCTAAGGAAAATGAAGACGAGGAAGTACCCGAGGAATGAAGTAATGAAGTTTATACTACTCAGATACCTATCAAAGTCAGAGCCTTATTCCAGGAAGATGATTAAAATGATGGACCTACCCTAATTGAAGAAAGCGACTCAGACTTGAAAGAAGAAATTATTGCACTAGAAGAAATAATTCACCTCGATGAATGCACCAACATGTGCTATTGGTGGTGGAAGGACTTATAGCAAAACCTACCTCAGAACATGACTCATGAACAGTGGAAAGAACCGAATGTCCCTACCTTCGAAGAAGTATTTACAGTTGAGAAAAAGGATACAGCAACTTGAGTCAAGAAACTGATAGAAAGTGCAATCATACCAAAGAGAAAAACTGAAGGAGCTGCAGGTTATGACCTATACACAGATGAAGATTGTACCCTAGAACCAAAATCATCAGCCTTCATAAAAACTGGAATTGCTATCACCCTACCACCCGGACGATGTGTACAAGTATTGTTGTAATTATTAGCTTATTATATCTCTCTCTCCCATCAACGATCAATGATCGATCATATGTCACTCAATTGTGGCTTAGATGATCTTTGTTTTGTATCGATCAATCATAAATTAGCATTAATAAATACACGCATATTGGCTTCATTAGCCAGTGCGCTCTTTTACTCCAAAAACACATATATTCGAAGATCAAATTTCAACAGATTATGAGCCCCGAGCCGCTCGAATTACAGCTCGACAACCTGAGATCTATGCAATTTTAGCATCTACGCAATTATAACTGCAATTACTGTAAGTGTTTATTTAAAATCATAAACAATGCGTCAAACAAAGCGATAAACAACACAACAAACAACACCGTGATAAAGCAACACAATAAACACATAACAATATAGCATTCAACAACGCGACACAATGAAATAGACAACCTATACACATCATCGTCATCAGCAACAAGATCGACAAGATTGTAGTCTAAATCAAAAATAGACAACAGATATCAAACTCTTGACGATGACGACAGATTGGATAGCAACCATCAGAGCAATATTGCATTTAGCCTCGATCGACAGGAACAGATGGCTACAACGATCAGAAATTAGGAAGATAAATTAGACACGCTTGCAACCCTAATGGGCGAATTGATGGCAAAAATCAACAAAACAATCACATCACCTAGCATGCCAACCAATCAGAATGCAGCTACAAAAGGCAACACGCCACGACCATCACCATCACCAACAACATCAACAAAGCTTAATGATCTGGTGAAGGAGTACCTAAAATCGATCAACAAATTCGATGGGTCAGGTGGCATACCCAGATTGTTTGATTACTTTGATGCCATAGAGTAATTTATCACCAGCGCCAATCTATCAGTACAAAAGGAGGAAGTCAACGCAGCGATCAGTAAAATTACAGGCAATGCTAGAATGTGGTTACGGAGGCATGTGAACACATTGGGAGAATTTGATTTGTGGGATGAGCTTAAAGAGGCTATGACGCAAAAATACGCACCAATGGAACAATTGTTACGAATGCGCAATAAGCTTGCGATGATGAAGCAAAAAGGATCGATCAAAGATTATAATGATGCATTTAACCGAATTATGGCACAAATCGAAGATATGACCGACATAGAAGCTATACCGCAATATCTCCGGAGTCTAAGCCCCAGGTACCAGGAATTAATACTTGCGCGGGAGAATATATCGACAACGCTGGAGGCTTTACAACTCGCATGCATCAGATTCGACCCAGATAATAAACAAAGGCGTGACGAAGCCCACACGACAGACCGAGGCAGCTACCGAGGTGGCTACCGAGGCGGCGACCGAGGTGGCGACCGAGGTGGCTACCGAGGTGGCAGTCGCAACAACCGAGGCGGAAACGCCGGACGAAGCTGAGGCTACAACAACGATAACGGAAACAATCGAGGAGGTCATAATGACAGAGGTGACCGAGGCGACGATCACGGAGCCAATCGAGGTGGGAATTTTCGGGGATACCCTTAGAAATGTTACGTCTGTGAGGGAGAACACAGAATATTTTAATGTAATAAATTCAACGATTAGGTAAAAACAGAAAAAGAAAAGGCTAAACTGAGAGCTGAAGCAAATTTGGCGATTGGCACTATCATCGATTCGGGTGCCATACAATATATGTTCAACTAATTGGAGCTTTTCAAGACGGTGGCTGAGCATGATGGCTTGGTCACATATGCAGAGAATGAGAAATTACACGCGACGCACATTGGGACAATTGAGCTCGACGATGAGCTGAAATTATGGGACGTCTTATATGTACCGGAGATCGCCAGAAATTTAATATCTGTGCGGGCATTGACACATGACGGAAATGACATAACCTTCAAGAGCGACGGATCAGTAATTAAAATCAGCGTAGATCACAAAGAAGTTAAAATCGAACAAGCCAATGGTGACCTATTTCATTTATCGACATCACCAGAGCTAGAGCTAGGAGCAAACATCACCGATTCCAACATCACCGATTCCAAGATTGCAAATATCGCCGATTCCAAGATTGATGACTATATATTATAGCATCACCGACTAGGCCATCCAGGCCGAAATACTCTGCAATCAATCAACAAATTTGTCACAGGGCTCGGAGATGTGTGGCTGTCAACTGGACAAATCGAAATATGCGCCTGGTGCGAATACACGAAGTCACACCACAAGCCATTCAGACACGCGAAAAATCGATCGATAGAGTCTATTGGAAGGGTGCACACAGATCTGTGCGGGCTGATGCCCACGCCATCAGTTAATGGAGCAAAATATATATTAACTTTCATCGATGACGCCACTCGCTACATCACAACATATTTTATTGACAACAAAAGTGATACATTTGATCGATTCCGGACATTCAAGGCATTCGCCGAGACACAATCAGGTCGAAAACTCAAGATTCTCCAATCAGATGGAGGAGGAGAGTATGTAAACACCAAGATGCACAAATTTTTAATCAAAAACGGAATTTATCACGAAATGATGACGCTGGACACACTGCAACAAAATGGTGTAGCAGAACAATATAACCGGACATTGATAGAGTCAATCCGGGCAGTTAAAATTACTGCTGGCATATCTGACGAACTCTGGGCGGAACTTGCCACAAGTGCTATATATTTACGCAACCGATTGCTAATGCGAGCCAATAAGGAGAGTACTTCACCATTTGAATTATGGTATGGTCACAAGCCTGATATCAGTAACTTGCGCATCATATGGGCTGATGCGTATATGCATATTCGCAAGGGAAAAAGGTCGAAACTGGCGCCCCGATCTAAAAAGCTTAAAATGATTGGCTATCACGATGAAAAGAAGGCATACAGGCTCTGGGATCTAACCAATAGGAGGATAGAGATCAGCCGCGACGTCACATTCGATGAATCTATTATATTAAAATCCCCAACAATCGTCAACCCAGAAGATCGAGAATATGTCATCGAAGCAATCATTGGAGAATGCAAGGTTGATGAAAAAAGGAAATATCTGGTTAAATAGCTAGGCTATGATGATGACAACAACACCTGGGAGCCAATCGAACAATTGATCGACACTGAAGCTCTATAAATTTGGCAAGATCGCATATTAGAAGCTAATTTAATTGAATCAACCAATGACCCAATGACCTACAAGGAGGTAATTTCTCTACCTGATGCAAAGCTTTGGGAGGAAGTGATTAATCAAGAGCTTAAATCACTTAAGAATAATGACATGTGGACAATTGTACCTGAGGTGCCTGTGGGACGCAAGCTGATTAGATGCAGATGGGTATTTAAAAAGAAACTCAACACTGATGGATCGGTTGCCAGGTATAAGGTGAGATTAGTGGCCAAGGGATATTCACAACAGCAAGGAATTGATTACAATGAAACATTTGCTCCTGTGGCGAAATCCACGTCGATCAGAGCACTTTTATTGATCGGAGCAACCTTAAACTTAGAAATTTACCAAATGGATGTAAAAACTGCGTTCCTGAATGGCGATCTTGATGAAGAGATCTACATGATAGTACCTGAAGGAATCGACCAATCGGAGCTGTCACCGAGAGCTGTATGTAAGCTCAATCGATCACTATATGGACTAAAGCAATTACCTCATATGTGGAATCAGAAGATCGACAACTACCACAGCCAATCAAATTTTATAAGACTACAATCAGATTACAGCATTTATCTAAGAAGGAGACAAGAAGATCAATCGCTGATAATTATTGTCATATATGTCGACGATCTACTAATTCTGGCTGATTCGATAGAAACGATGAACAAATTCAAGGTGGAACTTAGCAACGCATTTGATATGATGGACTGTGGCGAAATTAAACATTTTTTGGGTATTTGAGTTATGCATGATCGAAAAACCCATATGATCACAATTGATCAAAGTCACTTCACCAATCAAATCATTACAAGGTTTAACATGACGGATGCCAAACCAATCAGTACACCCCTTGATCCATCTATTCAACTCAAAGCTGAAGGAGGAAAATCCACAGACCAAAGTCTATTCAGATAAATGATCGGTAGCATAATATACCTGATGATCGGGATGAGACCTGATCTAGCTGCTGCTGTCAGCATCATCAGTCAATTTTCGGCCAATCCAATGCAAGAACATCACCATGCTCTCAAATGATTATTAAGATATATTAAAGGAACAGCTAATTATAAGCTATGCCTTGGACGTGATCAGGATCTAAGACTGATCGGTTTCAGTGATACTAACTGGGGAGGAGATATTAACACATGATGATCAACTATAGGCTATATTTTCAACCTATCAGGAGGAGCCATCAGCTGGTCAAGCAAACACCAATCAACTGTTGCCCTATCAACAACTGAGGCAGAATATATGGCATTAGCTCATGCGATGAAGGAAGCCATTTGGCTATGCACCCTATTGGATGAGCTAGGATATTTGCTGAATTGTGTAACAACCTTATTTGAAGACAACCAATCAGCAATCACCCTCACCAAAAATTCAATTAATTACGCTCGATCAAAGCATATTGACATTCAGCATCACTTTATTCGAGAGAAAGTTGAATCAAAGGTGATAAATATCATTTACATGGTGACAGATGAAATAATCGCTAATGCATTAACCAAGCCACTTGCGTGACCAAGACTTGAAACATTGATCGCAAAAATGAGCTTACGTAACTAATATTTTTTAAAAAATTTTATGTTCTTTATCATATCATTCTTATCACTCAAGTAGTACTTTATATATAGTTATTTGCAGTAAATGTACTTCATAGATGCCATTTGTGATGTACAGTTGAACATTTTATTTCTATTTTTATTTTTTTTATTTTTATCGAGATATATCAAGTAGGGGGAGTGTTATAATTATTAGCTTATTATATCTCTCTCTCCCATCAATGATCAATGATCGATCATATGTCACTCAATTGTGGCTTAGATGATCTTTGTTTTGTATCAACCAATCATAAATTAGCATTAATAAATACACGCATATTGGCTTCATTAGCCAGTGCGCTCTTTTACTCCAAAAACACACACATTCGAAGATCAAATTTCAACAAGTATAGGTAAGAAGTAGACTCTACTGCAACTCTGGAATAGGAGCCTTCCCCAGATTAATAGATGAAGACTATAGAGGAGAAATTGAGGTTGGACTAGTTAACTACAACTACAGCTAATTCAAAGTATATCAAGAAGATTGAATCACTCAAATGGTGATCGTCAAATGTGAATAGCAACCTTTGAAAGAAGTAGAAAACTTAAAAGAAACATGATGTGAAAGGAAAGGATTTGGATCGACTGAACAAGCAAATGTGATAATGGAGAGACTGGATGACCAGGAAAACGCCAAGAAGTACATCTACTCCCTCAATAAAAATCTGCTACTAAATCAAAAGAAGCAGTTACAAGACCTACTAAAGGAGTATGAGAATATCATCGCGATTAGTTTCAAGGATCTACTAGATCAAGCCTTCTTTATACACCATATTGATACAGGAGATGCCAAACCAATCAAACAAGCACCCTACAGATTGCCAGCCAACTATCATAACTTTGTACGAAAACATATGTAAGAACTGTTGGAATCAGGAGTAATCATACAGTTGAAGAGTCCTTAGGCATCACCTATCAGCATAGTACCAAAGAAGGACAGACAGAGAATGGTTATCAATTATCACAAATTGAACTCAGTCACCAAGAAGCATACATATCCAATCCCGCACTCAGAGGACTTATAAAACATGTTGAAAAAGGCACAAATCTACTCAACCTTGGACCTATGGGCAGGATATAATCAGATCGGAATAATGCCTGAAGCATAGGAAAAATCAGCATTTGTGATACCATTTGGACAATACGAATTTACAAGAATGTTCTTTGGACTTTATAATGCACCCGCCACCTTCCAGGCTGCAATGAACGAGATCTTCTATGATTTAATTGGACATAGAGTGATTGTATACATTGACGACATCAACATTTACACAGAAAACTTCGCAGAACATATGGTGATCCTGAAGGAAGTATTTGAACAACTCAGAAAACATGGATCAAGGATCAAGCCAACAAAATGCTACTTTGGACAAAAGAAAATTGAATATCTCGGATTTATAATCGATGGAGGAGAAATCTATCCAGACCCAAAGAAGACCGAAATCATCAAGGCCTTTCCAGCTCCACAAGATAAGATGACCTTATGAGGATTCTTAGGACTGGTCCAGTTCTATAAAAGGTTTATCCCTAGTTACTCTGAAATTGCTGCACCTCTGCACATGTTGCAAAGAAAGGGAAGAGTATGGGAATGGATGTCAGCCACACAAACTGCCTTTAACCTGATCAAGGAAGCACTTACCTATGCACCAGTTATGGCAAGACTGGATCTTACAAAAGTATTCAAGCTGTATATAGATGCATTGTTATTCAGACTTAAAGTAATTCTGGTGCAGGATGACAAAGATGGAGAACATATAATTGCTTATGCAGGATAAGCCACTTATGGAGTGGAACCTTCCTATGGAGCCACCCAACTAGAATGTATAGCAGTTATTTGAGCCGTCCAGCACTTCCGCCACTTCCTGATTGGAAAACAGTTCACTCTGATAACAGACCACTCAGCCCTCAAATGGCTTTGGAACAAACCAAACCTGACAGAAATGTATGCATGATGGCTAGCTATACTGCAAGAATATGACTTCATGACACAATACAGAAAAGAACAGAATCATCAGAATGTGGACACCCTCTCATACCTACTCCAATTTATCTGAGATTGACACCCCAAACCAAAAAGAATATACCTACTCAATGGACACTAAACTCTATAATAGATATTTAGATTACCTCAGTAACCTAACCTTTACTAGGACAATGAATAAAAATGATCAACAGCTTATACGGACAATGGCACTTAACTATTTTATTAAGAATAATATACTTTACCGACAACACAGAGGACAAACACAACTTGTAGTTCCTGAATATAAAAAGCAGATAGTACTTCAGGCCTCCTATGATCATCAGCTGGCAGGACACATGGGCATAGATAACATATATCAATGATTATCAGAAAAATATTATTGGAAGAACATGTATGAAGACATTAGAGAATATATCAGAAGATGCGACACTTGCCAGAAGAGGTGCCGAGGAAAGAAAGTCGAGACCTTACAACTGATTGTACCTGGAGGACCCTTCGAATATATTGGAATAGATATTATTAGACCGCTACCAAAAACACTTAGAGGAAATCGATACATTGTAGTAGCAGTAGATTACCTGACCAAGTACTCCGAAGCAAGAGCCTTGCCCCTTGCAGATGCTCTTAATATTGCACCTTTTATCTACGAAGATATTATCTGCCACTATAGAATACCTTATGAAATGACCTCCAATCAAGGAACTGAATTTATTAATGAATTTATGCAGATATTGATGCAACACTTTGGGATCCACCAGATAAAGACTACTGTCTACTACCTCCAAGGAAATGGACTTACTGAATAGACGAATCAAACTATCAAAAACATGATTGCTAAAGTAGTACAATCACAAGGAGGAGATTGGGACTTGTACCTACCTTCCACCTTATTTGCACTATGAACAATGAAATAAGAAACAACAAAGTTTATCCCTTTTGAGCTCACTTATGGAAAGAAGGTTCATCAGCTGGTAGACCAAGTAATGACTACCCCGGAACTCAACCACACCTCCTGAGAAACACAAATCGAGCACTGTGTGACAAAGGAAATCCAAGAATTACACAATGTCCGAAACAAGGCGAGAGAATTTATTGCCATTGCACAAGATCATCAAAAGAAGAATTACGACAAGGAATACAAGGAAACCAAAAAATTAAAGATTGGCGACTAGGTATTATTATACCAGAATATAGTAGAGTCTTTATGGTCAGCAAAATTGGACCTAAAGTGGGAAGGACCATACTACATTGCGAGTATAAAAGGAACTACGTATCAGTTACGAAAAACAACAGAAACAATCTTACCCTACACTGTTCACCGAAACCATCTCAAGAAGTACTATACCCCGGTGGAACAACTTCCATGAAGTCTGAGTCAACTTGATCGAGGCATACTGACATATAGAACCCCTGGAGGACCTTGAGGAGATAGAAGGATCAACCTTACAGAAGACCTGATCGATTGTATACAATATTCAAAGGAGGTAACATCTAGTACAAATCAATAAATGGAAGGAATACTACCGAATTGCATAACTCTGGGATGAGGAAGTCAAGTATATCTGGAACCAGAAGGATAGGGAAATCTGTTAATGAGCCCTCAAAGGAGCACTCCCTGTCTATGCTGCAAAAATAGCTGAATGAATTTATTAACTATTCAAGCATAAGCCTAGTGCTTTAAACCATTTTTAGTGCAGTACATGCCAACTACATCAACTGACACAGAATGAAATAAAGGAGCTAGAGGAAGAGGTAAAACAGTTACAAAGAGATTTCTCTGAGTTAGAACTATACCTTGAAGTCTAACTCGCAGAAAGGAAGGAGATATGATGGAACATTTTGTAACAATATATAATTTGATCATGTGAGATCACAGTCATATGACCCGAAGTGTTACTATGACTTAAAGTGTTATTGAAATCCACAATCACATTATAACCTAAAATAGTATTTCGATCAGATATATTATTTCATCGCTTAATTATATTATAACCTGATATATCACTTTATTATATCTTAGCCAATCAATTTGTACCTTATATTTAGCCAAGCTAATCAGAAATTCAAGTAGTAACCTGGGTAGCTGCTTGTATAGTACCTTATAATTTCTTATAAATACCTCGCTCATAATTATCAATAAAATTCAGACTGCAACAAGCTAAGGAAGCTTACAACAGACAACCCGAGGGATACTGAAGCTTTACTCAAGGAGTAAGCAATGAAGATAGTTTTGAGATTCTAATAGATATACTTTATTCGATCAATTACACTTCAATCTTGCTAGTTAACACTTACATTGACATATTACCCTTCTTAAGATGCTACCGCATAATCTACTAAGACCCCTAAAAGTATATTTTCTGCACTTGCTCAACTCTGAGTATTTTGCCATTAATATATTTTAGTCCGTTACAATATATTTTAGTCCGTTACAATTGGTGCCGACTGGCAGGAAATCAATTGACACCTTGACCGATTTGTTACCTATACTGCATAACCGAACTTGCTGAAACCTATAGTGGAAGACAAAAGCAAGAACGGCACTACCACCACTACCATCCGTATTACTACAACTATCTAGGAGAAGACCTCAAGAAGATGAAGAAACTATAGCAGACAGACTACCTATCTTTTACAGATATACTAAGGAATATGTTTGAGAATTCCTGAATGATTTGGAAAGCTACTTTGCAGCCAAAGGAATGGCTAGCACTTGATGGATCTCTATCCTGGCTGCCCAACTTAGAGGACCTGCAAGAGAAACATACCGTGTAGCTCTAACGGATGTAGCAGCCATCGAACTAGGAGGATTACTCCTTGCAGCCACCGCAGCAGCCAGAAATAGAGCTATAGCAGTAGCAATAGCTACCACTCATTGGGACACTACAAGAGCTTGGTTAGAGGATAAGTATTTCACTGAACAGAAGCGAGAATCAATCAAAGAACAACTATTCAACATGAAGATGTCAATCAACCAGTGCCCAGAAGATTGGGTTACTACCATCGATCAGTATATGCAACTCTGTGGAGAAACTAGCCCGGTTGTGTGAGAAATGGTGTTTATGAACAGCTTACCTGCAGATCTCCAATGCCATATTAAGAGGTTTGGCCCTCGAAGAATAGAAAAGAAAGTCAGGATGGTACAGGCCTTTTGGGACACCAAAGCAGGACATTTGGCATCCCTATATGACAAGTTACCACAAGATTTATGCAGGAAATTCAGCACTGGAATACTCATAGTTCAAATGGTATCTGCATCAGCTGAACTACCTGAGTGTTGAAGTTTTGATCTTCGAATGTGTGTTTTGGGGGTAAAGAGCACACTGGCTCATGAAGCCAAATATGCGTGTATTTATTAATGCTAATATATGATTGGTTAATATAAACAAAGATCATCTAAGCCACAATTGAGTAACGTACAATCAATCGTTGATGGGAGAGAGAGATATAATAAGCTAATAATTTCAACACTCCCTCTGCTTGACATATCTCGATAAAAAATAAAAATAAAATGTTCAACTATACATCACGAATGGCATCCATGAAGTACATTTACTGCAAATAACTATATATAAAATACTACTTGAGTGATAAGAATGACATGATAAAGAAAATAAGAGTTTTTTGAAAGAGAAAATGGTTAGTTACGTAAGCTCATTTTTGAGATCAACATTTCAAGTCTGGGTCACGCAAGTGGCTTGGATAATGCATCAGCGATCATTTCATCTATTGCCATGTAAACAAGGGTTAGGGTTAGGGTTAGGAATCAAGTATCTTTTATTGATGTCATGACTATCAATCGCGGTCGTACATGGGAGGTAAGAAATGGGAGATAAAAAAACTACAAGTGCGGAGACACACGCATGCAGAAAAAAGAAGAATCAAGGCAGAAAACGATCAGTACAGAGGGGGGGAGATACATAACAACTTGGAGAATTTGAGTACAATGGCTAATACGGGGGGACACACCATCTCATGCACTACCATGAGAATTATCTCGGGAGGGGGGGGAGAAGAGGGATAAGGTTTAAGCATCGTGAAGGGGGGGTCGGGGCGTTTTCGAGCGTAAGGGGAGGAGGTCAAGGGCATCGAAGGCAGCGGAGACGGAGTCGTCGCGTCGGCAAAGCCAGAGGTCGAGGCAGTTAAAGGACGTAAGGTCCAGCAGGTATTCGGGGTGTTCGGAGATGAAGAGGTCCGTTTCAAGGCAGGTTGGGCAGGCGAGTCCGTCGGCTGGGGCACCTTCGAGAAGGTCACAGGAGCGTATGTGCGTGCGGGAGAAGGGTTTGTGGCAGGCGGAGCAAAGTTTTTCCCAGCCAAAGAGGCCAAGGCGCCAGGCAACAGCGCGCTTTCAGGTGAAAGGGTCTCGAATGGTGAGGGAGAAGTTAGGGCCCCAGGCGGCTTTTCCTCGGGCGGGGGGTGTGATCATACGGGCGAGGGCAGAGCCTTCGCGCCATTCATCCCGTGCGCGGTCGTGGAGGAAGGCCCGGAGGTAAGCTTCCTGGTCGGGGGGTTTACGTTTTTAGGGCGAGGGGGAGGGGTGCGAAGGAATTCCTGCCAAAGGTCAACCTTCTCGAACCGGTGGAGGATGGAGACGTCTCTGTCGGTAGGACAGAAGCGTCGGTACTCGATGAGTTTGGGGAGGGGGTTGTTGGTTTTGGCGGCTGCGGCAAGGTGAAGGTTGAAACGACAGCCCAGGGAAGTGACATGGAGGTGGAGCGAGGGGAGACCAAGGACAGATCTCCCGACGTTGGCGCGATTCTTGGGGAGGGCCATGCCAAGGCACCAAGCGGTGGCGTCGTCGTAGATGGCTTGAAGGGGGGCACAGGCGGCGGTCCAGGCATCGTCACGGATGATGAGGTGGGCGAGAGGGAGGCCATACTCGAAGAGGGGGCGGACAAAGGTTTTGAAGACGATAAGGCGTATGGTCAGAGGCCAGGATCCGCTAACGTCTTGGAGGTGGGTGAGAGTAGCGGAGGCACGTTTGGCACCATCCGCGAGAAGGGAGGGGAAGTCGAAACCTCGGGGGGTATAAGGAATACCGAGGTATTTGTAAGAGGGTGTATGGGGGATGGGTTGGGACATAGTGAGGAGAGGGAGGGGGTGGGGTCCGACATGCCCGCATTTAGCGGCGTTGGTACGGAGGCCATTTGCGAGGAACCAGGCATCGCAGAAGTCGATCATCGGTTGGGCTTCGGAGGGGTGGGAGGGGATGAGGACGATGTCGTCGACGAAGAAGAGACCCTTTTTCTGGGGGTTCGGGTCAACGGCTCGGATAGGACCATCCAAGGGGAAGGCTTCGTTGAAGGAGATGACAAGGTCGTTGATGAAGACATCGAAGAGCCAAGGGGAGAGCAGGGAGCCCTGCATAAGACCTCGTTCGAGGGGGATGGGGTCCGTTGGGATACCGTTCACCACGACGCGGGAGGAGCAGTTGGAGAAGAGGGAGACGATGCATTGGAGGAGTCCAGTAGGGGCGCCCTTGCGGAGGAGGCATTCGACGGTTTTGGAGAGGGGGACGGTGTCGTAGGCGCGTTGGAGGTCTAGGAAGACGGCGTCACGTTTCCCTGCGGCAAAGTGCTCGTGGAGGAGGGTGGCATGGGTGAGGGTTGAGAATCCCGAGCGGAAGCCAGCCTGGGCACCGTTCATGACGGTGAGCCAGGAGTCGGAGATGTAGGTAAGGATGCACCGTTCATATAGCCTGCGGAACATATTGGTGAGAGCGATAGGTCGGAAGCGGTCGATCATGTTTCCCCCTCCTTTCGGGATGAGGGAGATGATCGAGCGTCACCAGGCATCGGGGGAGACACCGAGGAAACAGCACATCCTAAAAAGGTGGGTTAGGGTTAGGGTTAGGGTTAGGGTTAGGGTTAGGGTTAGGGTTAGGGTTAGGGTTAGGGTTAGGGTTAGGGTTAGGGTTAGGGTTAGGGTTAGGGTTAGGGTTAGGGTTAGGGTTAGGGTTAGGG
>RBNK01001268.1:0-16478 GCA_003990785.1 Endogone sp. FLAS-F59071 | reverse complement strand
CCAATGACCTACAAGGAGGCAATTTCTCTGCCTGACACAAAGCTTTGGGAGGAAGCGATCAATCAAGAGCTTAAATCACTTAAGAATAATGACATGTGGACGATTGTACCTGAGGTGCCTGCAGGACACAAGCCAATTGGATGCAGATGGGTATTTAAAAAGAAACTCAACACTGATGGATCGGTTGCCAGGTACAAAGCGAGATTAGTGGCCAAGGGATATTCACAACAGCAAGGAATTGATTACGATGAAACATTTGCTCCTGTGGCGAAATTCACGTCGATCAGGGCACTTTTATTGATCAGAGCAACCTTAAACTTAGAAATTCACCAAATGGATGTAAAAACTGCATTCCTGAACGGCGATCTTGATGAAGAGATCTACATGATGGTACCTGAAGGAATCGACCAATCGGAGCTGTCACCGAGAGCTGTGTGTAAGCTCAATCGATCACTGTATAGACTAAAGCAATCATCTCGTATGTGGAATCAGAAGATCGACAACTATCTCAGCCAATCAAATTTTACAAGACTACAATCGGATCACAGCATTTATCTAAGGAGAAGACAAGACAATCAATATCAATCACTGATAATTATTGCCATATATGTCGATGATCTACTAATTCTAGCTGACTCGATGGAAACGATGAATAAATTCAAGGCGGAACTTAGCAACGCATTTAATATGACGGACTGTGGCGAAATTAAACATTTTTTGGGTATTCGAGTCATGCGTGATCAAAAAACACACATGATCACAATTGATCAAAGCTACTTCGCCAATCAAATCATTACAAGGTTTAACATGACGGATGCCAAACCAATCAGTACACCCCTTGATCCATCCATTCAACTCAAAGCTGAAGGAGGAAAATCCGCAGACCAAAGTCTATTCAGACAAATGATTGGCAGCATAATGTACCTGATGATCGGGATGAGACCTGATCTAGCTGCTGCTGTCAGCATCATCAGTCAATTTTCGGCCAATCCAATGCAAGAACATCACCACACCCTCAAACGATTACTAAGATATATTAAAGGAACAGCCAATTATAAGCTGTGCCTTGGACGTGATCAGGATCTAAGACTGATCAGTTTCAGCAATGCTAACTGGGGAGGAGACATTAACATATGACGATCAACTACGGAATATATTTTCAACCTATCAGGAGGAGCCATCAGCTGGTCAAGTAAACACCAAGCAACCGTTACCCTATCAACAACTGAGGCAGAATATATGGCATTAGCTCATGCGACAAAGGAAGCCATTTGGCTACATACTCTATTGGATGAGCTAGGATATTTGCCGAATTGTACAACAACCTTATTTGAAGATAACCAATCAGCAATCGCCCTCGCCAAAAATCCAATTAATCACGCTCGATCAAAGCATATCGACATTCAGCACCACTTTATTCGAGAGAAAGTTGAATCAAAGGTAATAGATATTGTTTACATAGCGACAGATGAAATGATCACTGATGTATTAACCAAGCCATTTGTGCGACCAAGACTTGAAATGTTGATCACAAAAATGGGCTTACGTAACTAACATTATTTCTTTAAAAATTTTATGTTCTTTATCACATCATTCTTATCACTCAAGTAGTATTTTATATATAATTATTTGCAGTAAATGTACTTCATGGATGACATTTGTGATGTACAGTTGAACACTTTACTTTTATTCTTTTATTTTTTATTTATTTATTTTTATCGAGATATATCAAGCAGGGGGAGTGTTGTAATTATTAGCTTATTATATCTCTCCTATCAATGATCGATGCATTAACAATCAATCATACGTCACTCAATTGTGGCTTAGACGATCTTTGTTTGTATCGACCAATCATAATTTAGCATTAATAAATACACGCATATTGGCTTCATTAGCCAGTGCGGTCTTTACTCCAAACACAAATTCAAAGATCAAATTTCAACATTTTGGGCAGCCACCCATATGGTACTCCCTTCAATTTGCAATTTGTATAAATATCTCTCTTGCAATTATCAATAAAATTTGGACTGCAATAAGCTAAGAAAGCTTCTTACAGACAACCCGAGGGATAATCCTATAAAGTCTAAATAGACTTTGTAGAAGAAGCCTTAGTCTGGGACTAAGCAATGGTTAGAGAGAAAGAAAAGTTTATTTGTGATAAAGCTTATTATATTCACTATTGAATATACTTTCCTACCAGTCCACCACCCTTCAAGCTACTACCATATAACTTGCTAAGACCTTAAGATATGCTACAGTGAATATTTTGCTGTTAGAATATTTTAGTTCACCACACTAAATATATAAGAGTAAATACTATTATAGAAATAAAAGAAAAGAAAATGAGGTAGTAAATTTAAGCTTAAATACTCAAAAATATGAGGGTTAGAATAAAAAACAGTCTAAGGAGTTATATAATATTTATATATCACTGATACTATTAGGAAAATATTTTGTATTCATAATAACTAATTTGTATTTATATCAGTTCACTTTTGTTTATATCCATATGACTGCGATATATGTTTGCCCAATAGTATATTATTTATATAAAGCCTTAGTTCATATATTATTAGTTCATATTCATTAATAGATTTATGCCTAGGACATATTTAGTTCATATACATTTTATTTTGTTATTCTGAGGTGTTCTGTTCATAACTCTTAGTAAAATAGTTCACAAACTAGTTAAAGTTTTATTAATTTATTTAAAAGAGTTCTTCTCAAGAAATAAGATCTATATACTTATTAACTAAGTATAAATTAAAAGAATATATATCTAAGTTAGCTGCCAACAGATTTTATACTGAATCTTGTTCCTGAAACAAAGGTTACATATGAACTACCCTTATAATAGCATCCACTAATATAATATTAAACTTTCCAGATTGTATAGCTATAGCTATATTTGTTTCGCAATCTCAGATAACCATATTAGTTTTTCCACCAAGTACTTTAGAATGTATAGAAACATTAGTAATGTTATATCACTCTAAGTATACAAGATGGTGAATGTTTTTTTTTTATACTTAATCTTGAATAGTATTCAAACTTAAGTAAAGAGATATTTATTTATACCTTACTGTTTTTCAAAATTTTTGTTTATGAGATCATATAAAACAACTCAATCATATCATAGAGTTCTATAGAACTGCCAATTATAGTAAATTATTTGATGAAATATATCTGGTGATTGCTCTGTTTGGCAATATAGATCACAGACTTCAATGGACAGAGAAGTGTATACTGTAATCTATTTAGAATAAAAAAATTATATTTATTTCCAATATTTACAGTTTGTGGATTGAATAAATAAACTAATAGACTTACTATTGGATTTACCAGTGAATTTGAAAGTTTTGAAAGGTTTTTCCTATTTATATAATGATGATGTTCTTCTCTAATAAACCTAAGATTATGAAAAAAAGTTTATATAGCAAGTTTAAGATCACCTATATTGAATATTTTTGAGGCCTTGTCAATGTGAATTTTAGAAATTATGCCATTTAGATATCTGTAATTTTCAGCTATTGGAGGCCTAGTATCTGTAGACTTATTATCACTAGTCAATATTTGGTCAAGCTTGTCTTTAAGCACTGTTCTATATTCTACAAACTTGACTACTTAGGGGAGAAGGTCTCACTTGTTTGTTCACTGATATAGTGTTTTGACTTCAATATGATATTAGTATTCGGTTATTTCTATATCAGAATTATCCAGTATGCCAAATCTTCTGGTCAACTCTGAAATATACTGAAGTGAATATAACTTTGAGAAGTTTAAAGAACTTGGTGATACCTCTGCAAATAGTTCTTTCAAGTTATTAAACTAAGATAATAGTGCATCTTGATCTACAAGTATTTTTTAGTCTGAATTGGTGTAGAGATATAGAAATACCATTTGACAAAACATGTAAGATATTCAGTAACCTTAGATAATAGTAAAAAGCCTCTTATACATAAAATAAAAATCTATAAAATAGATAAAATATTAATAATGACATGATGTAATTAAATATTTTGAAGACAGACCAATTCAGAAATGGCAGTCTTATCATGATTTCTTTCTAATCATCGTCATCCGCCCTATGTATTCATGAACTTCTTAATTAATTTCTAGAATAATAATAAACATATTCTTATTAGTTGTTGATATTCAGCTGCCATTATCTGAGATAAATGAAAAAGTATTAATTAATTTACTGTGTATGAACTATAACTTTATATAATGATTTTCAGAGTTAAATTGACAAGATATTTCCAGATACTTTTTTTAATTTGATAAAGCATATTAGGCATAATTGTAGAGTAAATATTTATAAAGGGCAGTTCCTACAAAACATTTTAGATGAATTAATTAAATAAAAATAAGATTCATGAATAGAAATGTTTAGAGTAAATTTTATTTCTAACTATACTTAAATATATATACTTTTTGCTCTTTTAGCCCATATTTCTACAGAAGTCTCTTAGCCTTTTGGTTATCATCTTTTGAAATACTCTTAAACATGCTCGTGATCATTTTTTTCATTTCAGTAACTGTTTATAGGTAGTATTTCTTGTCAAGACAAGAAAATTTGTCCTTAGGAGCTATATATACTGGGCAGGCATAGTTTATATGAACTAGACATATCAAATATACTTCTGAATAGTTAGCTATAAATGATATAACTACTAGATAACAATTATGAAATTTACCATCTGGTTCATACATAATGATACTACTAGAAGTTTATTTATGTTTGATAATTAATAATAAATTTTATCAAAAAAAAAAAAACAAAATTAAAGTTTGTAAACTGAAAACTCACCTCTTTCCTACTTTAATAAGGTCTTTGAGAACCCATGCCATACATATATGATAAAGAATTTCCTTTGCTTTACAAAAAATCTCCATCTCAGTCTCCTTTGGTGTTCCCTTAAGGACTGGAAAATATATGATCACTGGAAATGCATTTTGGGAATATGTTTGCTGAATATATTTTAGTATATTGCCAATCAATATATACAGTGAGTACATTTTGGTGTGTCTGAGCAGATTGCAATATATCTGATCTATTCTGAGCAATACTGGGACTACAGTCATACTAGCAGAAAGTTTAATCTGTAAACTATAAAAGGAAAGAGTAACTTAATAATAATCTATAGATAATTAATTGTTATTTACAAACTGAAAAGATAAAGTGTAAATATTATTTATTACCTGAGTCTTCCACCAAAAATCACTCCAATGAATCTTTAAGTATTAACAAGTTCCTGAACTAAAGTATTTCTTTGCTTTGAAAACCATATCATTCTCAAAAGAAGGATATAACATTAATTTTTGTATCACAGTAAGAGGATTATGAAAAAACAACTCCTGTAGCCCAGTTCAAGTCTTAGACTTGTTTATGATAGTGAAAACTTTACTATAAAAGAGCTACATAAATAAATAGTAGAATATGAGTATTTATTGTAAGCCATACTTATATATATGAAAAGATTTGAAGTATATATACTATTTCTTGTTTTGCTATCATATCTAATAGTTTTATCATTTCTTTAGAGTTTGTGAATTAGATAGAGCTATCCACCATTGAAATTTATTCATTTATAAAAGCACCAAGTAGACTATCTGCAGTTATTCAAGATATATTCCCATTTTGGAATAACAGCTCTGTAAGCTAAATTTTACCTTTATACTTCCAGAGGTATAGAGAATTATTTACATCAGACTTAGGTACTTATTGAAATTTTTTTTATAAACTCACTATGTCATATATATACTTCTTGCTATCAAAAACCATACTACTAGTTGGTTCATAGATGATGTAATCAGATGAATCATTGTCAGTTATTAGTTTATAGATAATGAAATCAGTTACAGTTGGCTCACTGTCAATAGTAGTTAGTTCACTATCAATGGTAGTTAGTTTGTAAATGACATCAGTTGTGGTTGGCTCACTGTTAATTGTAGTTAGTTTATAGATAATATTAGTTGTAGTTAGTTTGCTGTCGACAACTAGTTGTATATATTTAATCTGAATATCTGAAGTATACAGACTTAATGGTTATTTATGTACTAGTGTAGTGTAGTTAGCAGGTAGTAATAACTAAGAATCATGATCTTAGTATTTTATTTTATTGATATAGACCATTGTAAAATCCTTAAAGTTTTGATAAACTAGAATATCCTTATTCACAGAAGGTTCAGCTTTTTGGCTTTTAGACAAATATTAAGTATAGATATTGTGTTTTTTATAGGTATGTTAAGCAAGGCCTAAGATAGATTTAAATCTCTAATTACAGAAGATATAAAAAAGCTTTATGTTAATTATAAAGTTCAGAAAACAAATACTATAAGTAAAGACATTGTTTAGCAAAATACCATAATATTAGTATTTTGTTTGCCAAATATGAAAGACTAAATAGGAGTGTTTATATATATATTCCAAAAAGGCAAGGGTATAAACATAGTTATTTTATATTTGTAAGGTTGAACTGAAGATTTTTAAAGAATAAAAACAAGATTTGCAAATATCCAAAATGTTGCAAACACCTAAAATAGAGTGTGATAGAGCATGATGCCTTGAATTTTGATTGGCTCAGTCAAAATTAAATAGCACATTTGTTTTTATATGTCTCTTTGTTGCATTCATTTATCAAACTTTCCTATTTATTAGACTTTCTTATTTATTAAGCTTTCTTATTCTGCAAAATATTTTCTATAATATTTTTTTATCTACCAACTTCACTGAACTAGCTGAACTTTTAGCAATGATTTCAGGTATAAAAAGATATTATTTTTCCTATTGTTTCATAATAAAAAAAAAACAAAAACAATCTAAAAAACAAAAACAAAAAAAAAAAAGCTATCTAAAAACAAAATTCCCTATAAGCTTCTCTAGTACTTTATCAAAAGGACACTAATATTTTAATGGTCAGGATCAGGGCTGGGAAATCTATACTAAAGTCCATGAATGAGTCTATACCAAAGTCTACAAATGAGTCTATACTGAAGTCTACAAATGAGTCTATACTAAAGTCTATGAATGAGTTTACACTTAAATCTATGAATGAAGCCAGGCTCTTAGAAAATGTATCCAAGACTTAAGATGAAAAAGTCTCTAAAGACTGTAGTAGTATCTTGAATAAATCCCAATGATCTTACAGAGGTGTTGAGGACTCTGATAGGCATAAAATAACTAAATAGCTATGAAAACATGAAATCATTGAAAAAGTTTCTGATAAAGACTGTAGTGGCACCTTGAATAAACTCCAACAATCTCATAGAGATGTCAGAGACTCTGACAGGTATAAAACAACCAAATGCCTACAAAACTACAAAATCTTCGACAAGAATAAAGATAGAGATAGTTAAGACAAAGTCTCTGAGGAAGACCATAACACATTGAACAAATGCTAACAATCCTGTAGTATTGTTAAAGACTCTAAAAAGTATAAAACAATCAAACATCCATAGCACTGTGAAATTATCAATGAGGATAGAGATAGGTTGAATTCAGCTAAACACTAAAGGTATTAGGAAGTCTCTGATGAAGATAATAGAAACAATCACCAATGATGGGACAAAGGCTCTAGGGATGACAAACACCACCAATGGCACCACAAACCCTCTAGAGATAGAGACAAATACTGATTCAGATGCAATTTGTCCAGCAATTACTTGGACAACACTTTGTTAGATAGTAACAATAATGCAGAGAGTGAGAGTGACAGCAGTAAGAGTAAAAGTGAGAGCAAGAACAGGGGCAATAGTAATACAAATGCATAATAACATAGCCAGCCTGAAAAGAAGAACACATCTAGGCCTACAAATATACACTTGAATAAGAACACTAAGACTATCACCAGTTTGAATAAAAACGTAAACATATCTAAGGCCATGAACAAAAAATCTAACAGTAGCAATTTCATGCCAACTCTTAAGATTAGTAAGGAAAAAATAAAATTGCTTTCAATGGAAGTCGTGAAGCAAATTTCAAAGAAAGCTAAATTGAAAAAAAAAAAAAATATATGTTATATTATGTTGCTTATTAATTATATATACAATTTGTTTTTATTAATAATTTGTATATATCTAACAATTCCAAACTTATTTTGCATCATTAGTTCAAGTTTACTAGTTAGCGAACTCTGCACGAACTATAAAATTTCTAATGTGAAATAGAGAACTATCATACAAAAGCTTATCTAGCATCTTTTCTTCAAAGATCTGTTTCCCAATTGTAATGATAAAAATAACAGCATTGTTATGAAAATTCTGAAGGATTTCAATCTTCATGAGAATGACAAATATGGTGAGATTTATACCACAGTAATTTGATTTGTCATTAATAGTTCCAATAATTCCCTTTCTAGTTTATAAACTTATTTATAACTTATTTATGCAGATTGTCTATCAAATAACTGTATTGCACTTCCACATTTGTGAGGTTTTTGAAAAAAAATTCGATCACATATTTGAAGATATCAAGTTCCCTGCAAAAATGGTCTTCCAAAGTAGTATATCTTTATTAAGATGCCATTCAGTATTTGAGACAAGATAACAGATTTATATATGATAAGGACTAGTTAGAAAAGTATATAAATCCTTTTACCAGTAACTACATTAAATGATCTCTACATTACTTACTGTTCAGCAAGAAACTATGGTTCATTAGAGTAATGGAGCTTAGCAAGAATATTAATTATTACATACTTGCAGTTATTACTATATTTATAAGTATTTTCTACCAACATTTTTGATATTTTATAAAAACTTATTCTACAAACTCTTTTCTAATTATATCTTTATCTTTTCTAATTATATATCTAGCTTGAATATATTATATAGCCTGAATCTCATTCATAAACTTTTAATGAGAAAAAATATAAGAAAATATATCTCAAATAGGTTGGGATAGTAAATAAAGTCAAAGATCATATTACTTCAGCCTGAATTCAAGACTTAGCTCAGAAGTTTAAATTCAAGAACTCTAAGCAATAAACTGATAATGACAATATCGATAAATTGTCTTTGGAGATTCCTGATATACCCTTAGAGCTAGATTTGGTACTATCTAGATCAATAGAGGGAGAGAATAATAGCAATAATGGGAAGTAATAGAATCATTTAGAATAATTTAGAAAAAAGTAATTCTAGCAATATTAAATAGGAATATGTAATAAAACATTAGTATAATAAGTAATAAAACAAAATCATTCATACCTATACCTTTTTTATAATCTGTTCTAATATTGTTTGTATAACTGTTCTGTTTGCAAATAGTTAGTTCATAGTCTGTAACTAGCATTCATGCTTATAGATATATTTATTCAGTTTGCTAATTTTAATTTGTAGTTTAGGACTAGTATTTATGCTTATGGAGATTTAGTTTGCTAATAATAGTTTATAGTCTATATTGTAACAAATGTACCAATAACCGGTCGTTCGTTTATTCGTATGTACCAAGTGAGAATGCTCAGAGTGTCAGATGCGATATCTCCCTTTGCGTATCCTTACTACAGCTTCATGCTGTGCTCTTCAGGCTTTACTATGACTGATATTGAGATATTCCAAGACTCTGTGCAAACTGATTTATTTAGATAGAAATAGAGGGGGTATTTATACAAATTTACTAGAACTGAATGAACAAAATAATAAAGACTTTGCTACAAGTATGACTCGATAACTGCAAATAATATTTTGTCGATAAAAATGAGATCGGTTGCTAAAAACTACGTTCGTCACTGGTGGCGAGATCGCTCGCTAAAAACGACACTAACCAAAAATAGAAGGGTATAGGATGTTACGGTAACTCCTAAATCAAGTGTAGTACAAAATTCGTGAAAATCATTCAAGTCGGAGGTCGGCCATCACATCTGGGGGCTCAACTGGGAATGTCTCATCCTTGAGACTAGATAAAAGCATAGTAATTTCATTCTCGATGGCCTAACAGATCTGAGCAATTTCTGCATATGTAAGTTTGATGATGTTAATGGTTTTTCCGTAGAACTTGGATAAAATCCATTCGTATCCGAGAAAGAGCGCGTAGGTCCTGTCGGCTATGTCTTTTTCAAATTTTGACAATGACATCTCTTGTTTCTGTAAACAGCGTCAAAGGTAGCAAGCACGCCCTTGATGGAACCTGATTGTAACGTCAGTGACTTGGCTTTGATTACATAGCCATTCATGATACTGTCGTATCAGAATGAGGAGTTTTTCGGGGTCTTCCTCTTCGTCCAGGGGAACTAGGTCGATCGAGTCTGGTTCCCTCATCAGGGCCTCCTTGATTGCTTTTTCTACGTCCTTTCTGTGGTTGCATCTGTTCGGCATGGTATATCTTGATTTTGCTTTGGTGGACTGGGGTGGGGAGAATAGAACCATTAAGTCTTCTAAGCCAGATTGTGCTTTCTTTTATAGCCTGTACGTAATATGGTCCTTCCCACTTCGGTTGTAATTTAGCCGACCATGATGATTCTACAATGTTTCGGTATACGAGGACTTGATCTCCGATATGTAAGGGGGTTGCATTTGCCTTCTTGTTTTGGTTCGTCCGTTGTCTCTCTTGCGCCTTGTCGATGAACATGGATGCCTTCTTTCGGATCAACTGTAACCTGCTTATATCTCGTGCGACATAAGCCCATAAATGATCGTCATATGTTCTATTATCCTTTTCGGGGTGGTGGAACTCTCGGTTTGGTAATCTCCCATATACAAGTTCGAAGGGGCTGAACTTTGTTGATGCTTGGCGAATAGTTCGAACCGCAAAAAGAGCACTATCGAGGTAATGATCCCATGTTGCTTCTTGATCGATAATCTTTACTAAGATATTCTTAACCGTCTAGTTGGTATGCTCAGTTTGACCATTTTCTTATGGGTGGTACGACGTCATTCGGATATGCTTGATATGGTAAGTTCACTCGAGTTCCCTAATTAATTCATTTAGAAACTCTGTGCCTCGGTTGCTAGTTATTTCCTTTGGTACTCCATGTTAGCAGATAATATCGGTATGTAAGAATTTGGCTACTGTCTATGCATCTGTGTCTTCAACTGCTATTGCCTCCAGATATTTTGTGAAGAAATCTACTGCTAAAATAATATATCTTTTTCCCGTTAATGTTACCAGCATGGGTCCCATGACGTCTATCCCGATGTGCAAAAATGGCTCAGCCTTGATGGTTACAGAAGTGGCTCGGGGCATGTCTTTTGCTCTTGCTTGTTTTTGGCATGTATCGCAATTTCGTATAAAGTTGGTTATATCGTCTTGCATTCCGGGCCACCATGCCGAATTCCTGAGTCGATATAAAGTATTGTCCTGGCCTACATGTCCAGATAACGGATGATTATATGCTAATGATAAAATGTTTGATACGTCCTTCTCCTGAATTACTGGAATAATGCGTCCCTCCTTTTTATGGTATAATAAATTGTCCTGAATTTCATACTATCTGCCAGTGGTTAATAAAATGTTCTTTGTCCAATCTTCCATATCTCCCCTAATTTCCCTCCTCGTCAACCAAATCACCAAATCGTAGTACAATGTTGCATTCATTGCTGCGCCCCACCTTGGGCATCTAATAATGACATTCTGCTAAGTGCATCAGCATTTTGATTTGTCTTTCCTTTTCTGAATTTTACCATAAAATCGTATTCTTGAAGCATCATGATCCACCATGCATACATTCTACTTGGATCGGGTCTGTTGAACAACCATTTAAGCGCCGAATGGTCTATGATGACTTTGAAGTGTCATCTGATAAGGTAATATCTAAACCACTTGACTGCCCATACGACTGCGAGACACTCCAACTTGGTCGATTCGTAATTTTTCTCAGCGCCACATGTTCCTCTGCTTGCATAGCAGATTACTCATTCTAGGCCTTTGGTATCGTCTTGCGAGAGGATTGCTCCCACTCCTATTGTACTTGCATCGGTATAAAGCTTGAAAAGCTTCGTCCAGTTTGGTTTTGCCAGTACGGGTGCGGTTGCCAGAGCCTTCTTTAATGCATTAAGTGCTTCTTGTTCGAGTTCACTTTGTTCTTCATCGATTTCTACCCAATTGTAGCTTTTTGTAAGGGTTGCATACAGCAGTTCGGCTAAGCTTGCGAAATTGCGTATGTACCGTCGGTAGTACGAGGCTAGTCCTAAAAAGGCGCACATCTCTGTTCGGTTGGTAGATTTCTTGAACTTGGTAACGGCTTCCACTTTGGCTGGATCAGTTCGGATTCCTTCTTTATCGATGATGTGTCTGAGCATCATAACTTTTTCCGCAGCGAATGTGCACTTTTTTGGTTTTAAATAAAGACCTTCGGTTCTCATTCGGTTGAATACTTCGCGTAGTGCCTTGATGTGGTCCGGGAATGTTACTGTGAATATCATAATGTCGTCAATGTAAACCAATAACGTTTTTCCGATGAGATCTCTGAATATTTTGGTCATCATTTTCTGGAAGCTTGCTGGGGCATTCTTGAGTCTGAATGGCATTCGTAGATATTTCCAATGGCCTTGCGGGGTTATGAAGGAAGCAATCTCTTACGATTCTTCATCAAGTCCCATTTGATAATATCCACTAGTCATATTGAGAGTTGTGTAGAGGCTTGTACGAACTGGTATCTTTGAAAAAGTATCGTCGATTCTTGGTATCGGGAAGGCGTCTCCTTTAGTGATGTCATTCAGTTTCCTAAAGTCGGTACACATTCTTGGAGCAAAGGTTCCCACTTCTAATCCTTTCTTGGGTGCAATAATATTTAGAAATCCCCATGGGCTGTCCATCTCAGCAGCCATTCCTCCTTTTACCATATCATCGATTTCTTTTTGTTGCCATTCAATATATGCCAGTAGTGTTCGGTATGGTGCATATTTGATCGGAGGGTGCCCTTGGACGTTGATGTGGTAGAAATGCTTTGGCGGTTTCAGATTGATCTCCTCGAAGGTTGTTGCGAATATGTCAGAGTATTCATTGATGAGTTCTTGTAACTCCTTCTTTTCTTCTTCACCGAGCTGTTCTCCGAAAGTGTATACCTTCTTATTCGCTATTTTGGGTGCATGCTTGAGTTCCGTTATGATTTTTGCGATATTTATTCCAGTAGATCCAAACCCTTTGTCTCCTCTAGTTGTTTCTTCGAGGTTGGTTACTTCCACGGCCTTGCCTGTCCAAATGGGTATAATTATTAGCTGTGCAATTCAATCTCCTCCATAGAGTTTGGCTATGTTGAATTGATGTCGGTTGACAACTACTATCTTGATTTCGCCTGTATAATCTGCGTCGATAACTTCTGCATCAATCGTAATTCCAGTAACTGCCAGGGAACTTCTTGGTTTAATTTGACCATAATGTCCTTGAGGTATTTTCGTGGCGATTCCTGTCCTGACTATGCATGATTCTCCTGGTTGCAATTCAATGTCTTTGACAGTAGATAGATCAAATCCTGCGGCTTGTTCGCTTTTTTGTTCCAAGGGCTTGGCCTTCTGGTTAGTCCGTATGATTTGCATCATGAAGAATTCTTTTTGTTTGTCCTCATCATCGCTTTCTATCATTTGCGGGCAGACTCCTCTTTCTAAGTCGACAGGTATTTCGTAACATTATCTTTTCCAAGTAATTCGCATTTTGCATGTACCGAGGTCGATTACTGCTCGTACTTTCTTTAATCAGTTATTTCCAATGACCAGGTCATAGGATGTGGTGTCGACTACTATTGCTGATACTGGGATGATAAGTTTACCAAAACAGATTGGTAATTCATGTACCTTGCCGAGTAGTGTTGCAACATGTCCGTCAGCTACTATGATTGTCATGGTTGTGGCTTCTTCGATCTGCTACCTGAGTCGGTCGAGCATCGTCTTGCTGATAATGCACCCTCCAGTACCTGTATCAATAATGTATGGTATCGTAATTTCCTCAATCTAACATTGTGAATATGCTGATGAGTTCTGTGGTTCATCGTCCTCCGATTGTTGTGTTGCGTTGATCTCTACTACTTCATAGCTGGGTTGTGCATCACTTATTCCTTTTCGGATTTGCTGTTGGAAGGTTGGAAATTCGGCGAGTTGTCCTATTTTGACCGGGATGGTCATATCCTCCATTTCTTTCCATACATCTAGGCCGTATTTCTTGGATTTTCGCAATTTGCGTTCCTTGTTTCCTTTGCTCGCGGGTGCTTCAGACATCAGCATGTCTTCTTGGATAATTCAGTTTACTTCTTCTTCGAAAAGTTCGTCTTGTTCGTCACCATCAAATTCTCGCTCTTGTGCTCATTGTGCTACCCGTGGAGTTTTCGTCGTATAGGGAGATCCTACCTTTTTGGGACATCCGGGTTTTCGTTTTTCTTGTGTAGCTGGGAATGCTTCCACCTGGCTATACTCATCTTCGCTATCGAAATCTTCTTCTTCAAAGGTAACGACGTTTATCTGGGTTCATCCTTGAGTTCTTGATTGTGCGATTTGGCTTGTTTCCGTCATGCACCTTGAAGCATAGTGTCCTTTCTCTCCGCATCTCTTGCATATTCTCATGTTGGGTTGAGTGCAATCTCTTGATGTATGCCCGTCTTGGTTACATCTGAAGCACCTTAAGTTGCCGATTGGATACGCATTTGATCCTGTTGCAGGGGTTGGGTTTGCCATAAATCATTGGACCGGGCACTGTGCATCGATCTGCTTTTTAAGGTCTGATATATGTGCAGTCATCTTGCTCATTTGTTCAATGAGATCGTCCATGGCTGGGTCCTTCTGTGAAGCTGCTCCCCAGTTGACTGTTGCTGGTGCAATGGTAGGTACAACTGCTGGTACGGTACGGGTTTCTTGGAGGTTGTTTGGTAAGATCTGCTGCATTATGTCTTGACCCAGGTTTCGTGTGGCCCAATATCTCTGTGTATAATCTACTTTTTGTATATGATTTAGTCCGACCGGGCTGAAGCGTACTTGGAGGGCGATTTCTCGATGAAGTCCGTTCATAAAGGATTGCTCTATGATGAGGTCCTGGTTAGCTGCCAGATACCCCGTGAGGTCTACCGCATGTCGTATCTTCGTGTGGAAGGCGAGAGGGCTTTCGTTCATCCCTTGGTACATTGATGCGAGTTGATCCTTCATGCTTTGCTGTATGTTGGCAGTATGGTAGGTTTCTCTTAACCATGCGATGGTGTTGGTAAAGGTTACTAGAGTATCAGCTTCTGCATTTGCCCCCCCTGCTCCTCTATTAAATCCTCCATTTGCTGCCGTAGCGAGTATTGCAGCATCATATGCGATCTTGGCGGGTCCTCATAAAACTGCTTCTAGAACGTTTACTTTTGCAACATTGTTGAACTGTCGGATCGCATTGTAAATCTGTAGGTCTTCGATGAACTTGATTACTGATTCGGCTGGTACGTAACCAGTGAAGGTCAGTGGTCTTTCTGTCATTTTGTATGTGTTGTTTTCTGGTTCGTCATCTGTTTCGTCGTCGGATGATTCATAAAATAATGCTTGAAGGTCATCACCAAAATCGATAGCTGATTCGTCATCTGATGATAACCTGTCGTGTACTGTAAGAGAGGCGATGGATTCTCTTGTCTCACTATAATCGCCGTCCGAAGGATCAGATATAATGAATTCTTCTTCCTCAGAGCCGGAACTGTTCAGTGATCTTCTTCGTATAAAAAGCGAGGGTGTCCTTCGGTGATCTGTTTTGAACGATGCTGTCTTCCGCTATAGGTGTGCTGTCGTTACTTGAAGGGGTAGTTTGGTCCTGCTTGAATGAGGATGTGAGAGTCGGTCTTTTGATAACTCTCCTGCCAGTCGGCACCAAGATGTGACAAATGTACCAATAACCGGTCGTTCGTTCGTTTGTATGTACCAAGTGAGAATGCTCAGAGTGTCAGACGCGATATCTCCCTTTGCATATCCTTACTACAGCTTCGTGCTGTGCTCTTCAGGCTTTACTATGACTGATATTGAGATATTCCAAGACTCTGTGCAAACTGATTTATTTAGATAGAAATAGAGGGGGTATTTATACAAATTTGCTAGAACTGAATGAACAAAATAATAAAGACTTTGCTACAAGTATGACTCGATAACTGCGAATAATATTTTGTCGATAAAAATGAGATCGGTTGCTAAAAACTATGTTCATCGCTGGTGGCGAGATCGCTTGCTAAAAACGACACTAACCAAAAATAGAAGGGTATAGGATGTTACGGTAACTCCTAAATCAAGCATAGTATAAAATTCGTGAAAATCATTCAAGTCGGGGGTCGGCTGTCACAATATGCTTATATAATAGTTTGTATTGCTATTTTGTTGCTATTTGGTTGCTGTTCATAATTAAATATGTAAATAGGCTAGAATAGATATAAATAACTCTAGAACATCTATAGAACTAAACTATTTTTCTGATGACATATAGTATATAAGATGCCAAGGCTTAGCAAAGCTATATGTTCTATAATGAAAGACTGAAGTTTTATAAATTTATTATCATATCTAGTTGCAAGCTAAGAAAGACTTATCCTCAAGTTTTG
>RBNK01001267.1:0-16480 GCA_003990785.1 Endogone sp. FLAS-F59071 | reverse complement strand
CAATAATAAACTCCAAAAAAAAAAAACGCCGAGGCGGAGACAATGGAACAGCAAACGGTGCAGGGGCGGATTTGAGGCATGGAAATGATTGACCGTTCAGTGCAACACCACTTTGCACAAGTCTTCACAAGACTTGGGCACAACTTGCACACGCTCTTCCCCTTTTTGAGAAACATTCCTAAATCATCAGGCCTAATTTGCCAAATTTACATTACAAACCTCGCCAATCCAATCCGCCGTGCGACAACACCCACAAGCCCCGTCCACTTGTCACCCCGTCCACTAATTGTCCAACCCAGAGGCCCGTGCATTTTCTGCCCGGCAACATCTGCCCCCGTGACCCCCCCTCCCCTCCCCTCTCTTCTCGGCCTGTGCGCAGACTTGCTACAACAAACTTTGCATATTTGGCCAGTTCATTTTTGCCAGAGTTGTGTGGAACGGGAAAAAAAGGCCCTAGACAAGGAATTTTCATGAAGGCGGGAGTGGAGAGATAGAGAGTTAGCTATATAGCTACATGTGAAAATCAAAAAAGACTATTCCATTCATCCCGCGCGATGGCCGAGATCGCCGATCAAACTTTCTTTTTCTCGTCTCGGGAAAAGGGAAACCAAGGACCCTTGACCAAATCAATATTATTTCATATAAAACATTTCAAATTTGCTCTCTTCTATTGTGTTCTGTTTGTTTCTCTCGCCTCTCATTTTTAACAACCCCCCCCCTTTATTTACGCCTACATTAACGAACATTGAAAAATGAAACCTCCGGTCCCGGACAACCCGGCCACGGCCGGTTTAGAAAAATCTGGGCCACAGATCTCTCCCTCTCATCACCCAAAATCGGACTGTGGACGCGTGCGTTTTTTTGCTGTGCTGATTACGTAACTGATACCATACGCTTTCGCGGGCAATCGGGTAATCGTGGCGACGGCGATTGAGGCCACCGCAAGGTGGAGAGGAGGGGGACAAGGGACTCCCATATTCTTGTCTGCCTTTGACCATGCTATAAAAAAAAAGTGCCCAGTACTCTCTCTCTCTCTCTTTTCGTTCGCCTTGAGGTGGGAGTTTGGCAATTTAACCTAAATATGTAACACTTGTATGACCGCAAGCTAAATGAAATCAAAACATGCGGGCAGCACATGGAGGACATGATCGCCCAAACTTTAACTTTGGACTTCCTCGGTGTGGCTTGCTCTTTCTTTTTCTTTTTTTTTTCCAAAGCACAAGCTGGTCCCTTTGTATATAATTATATTGCCCGTCCACAAGAGTCCAATCATGTATACAGCCCATGGCAACAAAAAGGGTTCGTTGGACCGATGAGGAAAAATCCGAGTCGTGCCGATCGCGATCACACACCTTTTGACCCTGCACACACCACCAACACCCGTCCGAGTGCATTGATTGATAGATACTGAACCCGCCTCGTGTGAATTAAAAAAATAAAAATAAAAATAAAAATAAAAAAAAAATAGGTTTTTTTTTTTTTTTTTTTTTTTTTTTTTTTTTTCCCAAAAAAAAAAAAAAAAAAAAAAAAAAAAAAGTTTTTTTTTTTTTTTTTTTTTTTTTTTCGTTCTCGCGACAAACAGACAAAACCATGTGGAACCGAGGGGTCATACGAGGGATTATTGATTGATTGCCTTGACAACGACGACGACGACGACGACGACGACGACGACCATAGTGTGGGTTGTTTAGAAAAGAGGAAAGCTAGTTTACAAGCAGGTAAATAGCCAAAGATGTAAAAAATAAACCTTGTCCCACAGTGTTCATGTCCAACGTGTTATGCAATTACAAAAATTCAAACTTGCCATACAACGCATGTCCCTTTTCAGCCTAGTCTGCACAACTTTTGGTTGGTTTACCCCCTTCGACATTCCAAAGGCCAATTATGAAATAAAATAATAACAAAACAATACCTTTTTTTTTCTCGACACCTCCCCAATCAAATCCAACTCTTTATTGAGCCGGGCGCACGCTTTCTTTCCGGTCCCTTTTGACACGTTCTAAGAAAAAAAAAAAAAAAAAAAAAAAAACCCATCCCCCCACCTCTTCCCTCTCCAATAAGATATTCTCAACCCATGACCTACCCCTTTGTATCCCGAATTTCGTTGTGTCCTAGAAGATCAAGATCACCCTCATTGTGTACACCCAAAACATGACGATAAAGATAATACTTTGAGCTTGTCGGAAGTCCTTCGTTGTATTTTGAACAATGCAACAAACGGGAAAAAAAAAAAAAAAAAAAAAAAAAAAAAAAAAAAAAAAAAAAAAAAAACGGAAAAATGCTAAAATGCCAGCACATGGAAATACCGAGCCGACACGGAAATGCAGACAAAATATTTACATTCAAATTTAAATAAATATTTACAACTAATTAATATACAACGCAAATGAAAACAACTCGAAATATCTTATCTTTCCCCTTAAAATCCTGCGAAACTTGCAAGCAACCTTATTTTGCAACCTAAGCTAGATCGAAAAAAAAAAAAAAAAAAAAAAGTTCCTTAATCCGTAAGGTAATAAATTTAATGATCTAGTAATAAGGGTAATAGACAAACATTACTAGACGCTGTAGCGGCATACGCATGTTCCTTACATACCTCGCATATATTGCATCGATTATTCTGATTCAACAACGCCAACATAATTTAAGTAATTGACGACATACAAACACATTACAGCTCCGTAACTGGAGCCAAGTTATTGTTCCTATTGTGCCAGAGACAACAAAGTTTCAGTTGAAAACAAAGATAAGATAGCCCATCTCAGTGTCTAGAAGCTAGCTATCTCTCTCTCTCCTCTGCCTGGACTATTACGGATTACAGCCCAGGGCGCTACTTTGGACCGTGCCGTCAACGATCTCGTCCAGCCTCTTGTCAAAAGCGTATGTAGCTCCTTTGCCATCCTTCGTGAGTTTAGAAATAAACTTTGCTAAACTTTGATGTCATTACAAAGCTAGTAAGCCTCCTCCTCTTCAAGAACGCTCGCTGACCGTGAAGCGAATTTGCGTAAAGAGTTTCTAGACGCTCTCCTTCAAATAAAGGAGGAATCCGACGCCAGTTTTCGGGCTGGAACCAGGGGGCTAAGTTACTACTAGAAGTGGCAGGATAATAAAACTCCAACAATGACGAAATGATAAGTATGTCTAATTTGTGTCCTTACATCAAATATCTTGTAATTTTCTCATCTAACAGACTTGTTAATTCCTTTGTAGTTAAAAATACAGAACCACGAAAAAAAAAAAAAAAAAAAAAAAAAAAAAAAAAAAAAGGAGAGCTCTCTCTTAGAGTCGGAAAAGAAGAATCGGCTAAGATGAAGGAGGGGGGATGAAAAACTTCAGCAGGTGAACGAGGACCTGAAAGACCTGAAAGGGGGGAGGTCAATCACCTGTCAGAGAGAGTGACCAAACTTGCAGCCCGGGCGCTGCTCGACCGGGCTGGGAGCTTGGTTTCGACGAGGAATTGAGAAAGTAAGTTTAACCTGAATATTATAGTCGGCTCATCTCATACGCCAATGAAAGATATAAATGTTTTTTCTAATGCTTTTAATGGCATCAGTTGTCGCCAACTATCGGAGAGCAAGACGTTGCAACCAGTCTTTTTTCCGCATCGCTCAAGCATAGCGTTTGTTTCAGACGATTGTCTGGGACTCGACGTCCCAAATGACCTTCAATTGCTGGCATTCTATGCAAAAGGAGACCTTCCAACCCTTCCCATTGTCCTCTTCTTACGATGACTTCTAGCCACAAGGCCCTACCCTAAGCTACCAATGAAGGAGCGTGCGGTATTCAGCCGCTTCGTCGTGACCCTTCGCCATTGCTAGCTGCATTTTTCCTTTACATATCACTGATAGCGTAGTTACACTATTGTGACTTATTTAATGCTATATTTTTAATCTTTTTTTTTTTTTTTTTTTTTTTTTTTTTTTTTTTTTTTTTTTTTTTTTTTTTTTTTTTTTTTTTTTTTTTTTTTTTTTTTTTTTTTTTTTTTTTTTTTTTTTTTTTTTTTTCGCATCATTTCAGACATTTATCTTTTAATTTTAATTTTAATTTTTTTTTTTCCGCCACCATTTGTAATGTTATTTACCTCCTTATTTCAACCATTCCTTCTATTTACATATTATCATTTCGCTTGTGTTATTTATATACGCCATTTGGTCTGTGCATCCGTCGCATTGCATTATTTACCTGTATCCCTCGTTTCATCTATATCTATACCCCACGTCATACCTCAGGTACACAGTATCGTACCTGAGGCGATGTACGCCGTTCCGGTTTATGCAAATGCGTAGTTAAAAATAAAAATAAAAAAAGTTCAAAAATAAACCACCAAAAGTAAAAGGATAAAAGAAATAATGAAAGGAAATTCTCAATGCTTTGATCGAGTCGAATGTGTGAGAGGGGAAAAAAATGCTAGGTGTTCTTTATGAGGTGTCTCTTCCCGGATATCCGCGAAACAGACCGAGTGTCTGTGAAATGAAACCGTGAAACGGGCCGCAATGAGTGGGGTGAAACCGCATATTTGCCGGAAAAACCGCATATTTACCAAAGTTTGAACTTGGCTCATAAATGTAACAGCGCGTACTAATATTCTATTAAATCGTATATAAACACCCAACCATTCATACAAATACGAACAAGTTGTAATCTTACGTTCAAATCTGTCCCAAAAGGAAAGGCTCGTCAAGGATAAACGATTCGAACAATGACGAAACATGGCCAATTGACCAAACGTTCAAAGCATGATCTAACCATTGTGTGTTCGGATGGCATTATCGTCAGTACTTGCCGTTCGGTAGATATTATGCTGTCAGTGTAAATGTAGGAGAGAAGGGTGTGAAATGCGAGGATATGTTTGGTTTTTGTACGATTCCCTTGGACTTCTCCTTCCACTCGATGTCATCATTAAACACGGTCATAAAATATCTCGAACGGCCCCGTACATTTGAACGGCATCAGGGACAACCAGGAAGCGTACATCGCTGGCATAGCTACTGTTGACAAGACTGGCGAAAGTTTGACAGCGCCGGATGGAGAGCTACGAGTAAGAGGCATTTTAGAGCACGTGGTTAATCATAGTTCTGAACTTCGTTCAAACTTCGGCAAAGATATCCGGAGCACAGTTACCCAATTCTCTCTCTTCTCAATTTACGACTGCGTTTCTCATGGCTCGTTCCACGGGTTTCGCGATGGCGCGACGGTCTGTTTCGCGGACCTCCCCTCCGCCCGAGGCAATGAGACGTCCTCCTCTTTTCCGATAAAAAGAATACTTAGTTGCCTTTTCCCTCTCATACTCGACTCAATCCGCTCGATCTCATAGCGTTGAGAATTTCGCATACCATTCCACCCACCCTGCTTTTCTTTGTCTTTTCTTTCCTCGATGTCGTAAAGAATGGCCCCTTCGCATACGCGAATGGCGGTCCTAGAAGCGTGCTTCCATTTGGCCAACATACAGATATACATGGAAAATGCTCGCTATCCTTTCCCTTGCGTGAAGGAGCACTTTGCTGTAACAGGTAAATAAACGTTGTTTTTTTTATTTTTTTCCTATAGGTATTAAAATTTGGTGATTAAAATATTCACTAGTGACAATACTGCGGTGGTATGAATGATTGAACGTCCAACGCCAGCTATCCAAGCCTCAAAAGTAAAGTCAACTGCTTGGAAACATTAGCCCTTCATCCCTTGCCCGAATCGCGAAATCATCTCGTGGCCGGGGTTAAGTAGAAATTTTCGCGGCATGTATACAAAAAGGTGATTGAGGCCATATCCCCCGTTAAAATGGATAGAATAATAAATAATTATTTTCTTATTTCAACTCCTTGACGATTATGTATAGCAAATAAAAATTGGTAACCCCTACGTGAACTTACGCAAACGATATACACTATATAAATATTCAGGAAATAGAATTATATTTTGTCTTGATTTTTTACAACTCGTTTTTCATCAGAATTCTGAGGTCTGATTGTAAATTTAGAATAATGTAAATAATTATCTATGTCATGCCAACTGATGAATTATTTTATTTTCGTTTGATTTACTCAGGAATCGTGTTTTTTTTTTTTTTGTGTTTTAAGATTTTCTGATTTTTTATTTATTGACAGTTTAAAGGACCGGTAACGCATTACAAAAGACAAATATATTCTATCGAACAGCTTCTGTAATATATATAATGAAATAAATGCCTTCACGCGCAGGAATATCATTACCATTCTTAAAAATACTGAATGCCTACTTCACCATTAAAAGTTTGGTTGGGCCCACAGTTTATAATATTACTACTGATCAGAAACAGTTTATAGAGTCTTTTTTAATAATTCCTTCAACAGCTTACATTTCGCATTAGACTCGTTTAGTGCTTCCTGAAGTTTGGTACTACACTCTTGTGACGCTCTAAGCTGCACCAAGACGTCCGCAAGTTCGGCTTTGGCTTTCTCGACCTGGTTGCGCAAGTCAGCCATCCTTACATCTGCATTTTCTACATTGACAAATGCAGATTTCTCTTGATATTCATCACTCATGTCGTCTAGTGACAATAACGAGGCGCTGTCCTCGTCATCACTCTTGCAGTTGGTGCTGGGGAACGGGATCGACCGAACGGCTAGTTTCAAACCGGCCAAACTGCTTTTGGCCTTTGGAAACATTGAAGGGGATTCTTGTCAAAGGAAATATGAAAAAATTTTCGTTAAATATCTCACCCCTTTTTGTAACATTCAAGTTGGCGTTGCCTCACGATATTTAAGCTAATATGTATAAAGAGCATATACATACCAGCCTGCGACTGGACCTTGATAATTGCATCTTCCATCTCGGCGCTGCTCTCGTCATTCTCGTTGGTGGACGAGTAGCCCGCCGTGATGTGAGGCGGCGTCTCGGGCACAAAGGGCAGGTCAGAAGCTTCATCGCTATCACCGTCGTCCTCAAAATCCTGGTGAGCATCGGCAGCGCACTTTCCAGAAGTAACTCCTATGGGAAACGCAACGGAGTCAAAAGAAATATAGTCAGAAATCGTTGAACCTCTTCACCTCAACCTGTGTTGGCATAATTGTGAAAAAAAAGTTACGATTCTTACGTTTCGTTCTCGCGACTAGACCCAGCGAGACAAGCGCCTCCGTTCTTTCCTCTATCTTTACCTTAATCTTTGCCAAGCGTGTGGACCGGCGGGGTCTCTGGCTGCGTCTAAGCTTGTGGAGTCTGTCGTCCGGTGACGGTGAACGCGAGTCTAGAGTATGTTTGGACGTCCTATAGCCCATTTCTGCTCGTGCTCTTGAATATATTCTTGAATCATGCATTTTTTGGCGGAGAGGGAGGTGGGGGGGAGTTGGAGCAAGCTATAGAAGATGGAATCGAAAAAAAGTAGGGAAAATTTTTTTCCAAGATGCATGAAATGTCTCTCTTCGTCACCTCTCCATCATGTGGAATGCGAAATTAACACTCAGGAATTTATAACTATGTATTTTGTTTGAGAAAATAGACAACCCATCTAGAACAACATCGATAAAATATATAGATATAATTATATCTGTCAATAAGCTAGATTATTCTGAATAAACTAGAATATTCTGGACGTGCTATTATATTATAAAACTTGTTTATATTAGTAAATTAGGTTTCAGTTTTAGGATAATTCTGTGGAGTAGGACGACATGGCGTGGAGCAAAGAGGAGCGGAGCAAAGAGGAGCGGAGCAAAGAGAAGGGAGACCCGGATGAGGAGGGTAATGCTCCTAGTGGAATGCAGGAAGTCCTTGCAGGTGACATTCCGTCGTGTCCGTTCTCCCGTTCTTCCGTTCTCGTTCTCCTGGCAAACAGCAAGCCTCTGTTGTTATATTACAAACGTCACTCGTCTTTATGCCGCGCTTATCTGAATCTGGAACTACTAAATCGAAGCCTCTCTTTGTCGGACTTTCTAGAACAGTCTCATATGCGAGAAATGTCTTTCAAATTCTTCATACATTGAGCAATGAACACCACGTCAATATAAATACCTAGTCCGGACGGTCATCGCTCTTTAAGATGAACTCCTTGGTCAAAGGCAAATTGCGGATTCGCTTATTTTTACCTTTCTATTCCTCCATTCTCATATTTCTTCATTCCTAGAAAAAGCATAAGCTGAACATACCCAATCAATGCGAAGAGATGAAGCGAGACCCGTAGAAATGGTTTTGTCGTTGCGCGGCCAAGGTTTCAACAGTTAGAGAGCCTACAAGAGACACAAAACTGCGCGAGAACGAGCTGGCGAAGGTGTTGGCCAGTGTCAACCTCCATGAAGGAATGATCGAAAATTTGAACCATGCTACAAGTGGAGAAGGCCAAGCTGGAGTGTTCAGTCGAGAATGGCAAGTAGCAGATCGTCTGGTGCAAAGAGTAAATTGCTAAGTTGCAGGACGATTTGCTCCTTACCGGACAATCTGCTGCTTGCCGTCCTCGACTGAGCACTCCAGCTCGGCCTTCTCCGCTTATAGCATGGTGACAGCTTTGTTCAAGTTTTCGATTATGCCCTGGTGGAGGTTGACACTGGTTGACACTGGCCGACACCTTCACCAGCTCGTTCTCGCGCAGTTTAAATTGTCTCTTGTATTCAATTTTTAGCAAGTAGGAAAAAGTTCTAGAATATGCTTAGAATATGCTCAGAATGTGAAAATGATTTCTTGAAGTAGGTATACAATATCTTTACCTCCGTTCTTTATAAACAAATAATAACATGACAAAAGAATGATTTGACAGAATTAATTTATTTAAAACATATACCATTATTCAGTTACATCTTCTTTTTCATGATAATGTATTGGCTGTTAATTCATTACGTAGCCACTGTACCACTCCTTGCTCGACTACAAGCAGTCTTACGCCCACTTTCATCGTCAGAATTTGCGTCTGTCTCATGCTTGGCCATGTCCTCGACATGCTCGCTTTCTACGACACTCTAATTAATTAATTAATATAAATTTTATCCGAGTGACCAGCTCGCGAAGCATTCACCCATAACGGCATCTAAGTTCTGCCTCATGCTCTCCAATTCCTGGTTGGCTAGCAACGATCCCGGTCCTTGTGTGGTGAGGTCATTCCGATCCAAGGAGGCGACACCTTCTTGTCGTATTTGCTTTAATTTTTCAATAATCTCGCGTAATCCGGGTCGTTCCTGCGGTGAATTGGACCCACACCGCCGATAAAGCTTCTCATACTCCGTGCTACCGCATGAGACGGGTTTAAAGCGGTTTGGATTGATGGCTTTCGTACTGTGGCTGGGATATTCCGACGACACGATCTCCCAATACAAGACACCGAGTGCGTATATGTCGTGTACATAGTTATACGGCGAAGGCGGCCGCTTGAGAAGTTCTGGGGCAAGGTAGCTGATTCGGCCATAAATCTTGATGCGAAATTCAGGCTGTTGGGCTTCTTCAAAAGTTCGACTGAGGCCAAAGTCAGTGAGGCGAGGTGTGTCATCCTGAAAACGTGATATCAATTTCGGATAACATTGTAATTAGAAGAAGAAGATTTAAAATGCGGGTTATGTCATTCATGCCTACATGATCTATCAGCACATTACCAATGTGGAGGTCACAATGAATAATATTTTGTGTATGGAGAAATTCCAATCCTTCGGCAATTCCTAACGAAATATTAAGCTTTGTGCTCCACGATACCAAGTGGTATTTGTAACAATGGACATACTCATGAAGACTCGAATAAGCTAATTTCATGATAATATAATAGTTGCAATCTGTGTCTCTGCAGTAAAATAAACAAGAATTCAGGCCATTATATTCTGCAAGGTACAGGTATTCAATTAATGATAGAGAACAATAAACATACCTGGAAATACCATTGAGAGGAGACTGAAAGATTTATACAAGTACAAAATGCCCCGATTTAACAATGACAAATACCTCCGAAGCCGAGTTATTGAAGCATACCGAGCCTTAGAAGACCCTCTATCTGAACTATTACCTGAGGAAGGATCTGCCCTATGAAGGACTCAAATAATAATGAAAAACATCGACATTGCTCAGAAACAACAAACACAAGATGAATTTTAGGCCTACTATAAGATCGCTAGGATCTGGGAAGAAGACCTCGAACATGTATGGGACTGATGACATGCAGAGGCATGCAAATGAGCACTACATCAAGGGATTCCCCTCCAATCTTAAAGGATTGCCCTTTGGATTTACGGACTCTTCCAGTTTCGACCAGCCGCCTTGAAAAGACTTACCAAAATTGGACCATCCGCATTTCACCAACTGTCTCAAAATGCCTTTGAGGAACTTAAAGAAGAAATCTGCATGTTACAAAGAGATTTCGACCAATTGGAACAGTTCCTTGATTTGTGAAACCTCTTAACCATCTTAAATCCTTAACCATCTTAAATCCTTAACTGTCTTAAATCCTTAACCATCTTAAATCCTTAACTGTCTTAAATCCATAACTTATATAACTCATTATATCACATAAATTCATAATTAGTTTATATTTTGAATAGCCAATGGTTTTGAGAGTAGTAACAGGGCAGCTACCCATATAGCACCTCTTCAAAACTGTATAAATATCCCCCCCTTTATTTCCATTCAATAAATCTTTACCTGAGCTTGAGCCCAATACAAGTCTAATAGTCCAAACACAACTGGTGAAGAAAGTATTGCTTAGTGAATTCGAGCCGAGAAAGAGAACCTTCTGACATCTAACAGATAATTGATTGCTGATATACATCCGAAGGGACTAATATTCCCTAGTGCCTCTAAACATACACTTTAATATTTTCATAGTTTATTCCTCCACACCCCCTATCTTCCACTTTGGTTTTACCTACAGTACGGATTTTAGCCCAGCTACTGGTTCCCGATTGAGCCCCCTATCTCCTCCGTACTTAGCCAATTCCAGAGTCTCATCCTCACACCATAAAATTTCACAAATCTAGCATGACTTCCCACAGTATTTAGGATTAAAACCTCTTGAATGATGTCACTTCTGTGTTTTGTTTGCACTTTAATGGCTACATTTATTTCTCTCCAAGAACCAGTATGATATCTGCAAAACCACCTCTTCTGTTTGACTATGAGGCTGTCAAATGGTATTATTTTGACATTCAGCTGCTTGAGCCTCTCATCAATTTTATTTCCTATCAAGAAAGAAAGAAATTGTTTACCATTTATATAAAGGATGAAACAACAAGGTTTGAACACTTACTTGTCAACTCTTCTTCCTCGCAACCTATCCACAAACTGTCCAATCGCTCCCAATTGAATGCTCGATTTTTCTCTGCAAGTCTCAACGTGTCTAACTTGGCCACAATGTCCGATATTGTTGGCCAGATTGTTGGATCAGCATCCCAACACGCTTGGTAAAGGTTAACATAATCAGGAGGTGTACCTTTTACTGGTAGTTCAACTTCGCCACCTTTAATTCCCGGCCGAAGCCCTTTCATGATTTCCTCCAGTAGACTTGGATCATAATTGTCCTCAAAGGCGCGTTTCCCGTAAAGGACTTCCCAAAGAAGTATCCCAAGGCTGTAGATGTCACTGTTCTCAAGATCCACTTGTGTGACGCCACGGTATGTTAACTGCTCCTTGACGCGAGTGCCATTGAGTGGCGAACGGCTAAGACCGCTGAGACTAAAGCCCGTCAGCGCCAAGGAACCATCTTTGCGAATAAGAACATTCTCGCAATCAAGGCCTGAGAAATTCAAACAAATATTATTAATGTTTTGAAAAGTTAAAGTATGGCCAAAACATGACTAAAATGAATTAAAAAAAAAAAAAAAAAAAAAAAAAAAAAAAAAAAAAAAAAAAAAAAAAAAAAAAAAAAAAAAGATACCTCGATGTATAATTTTTTTTTATAAATATGTTCTAAACCACGCGCCAAATCACATGCCATATTGATCTTTGCTGGCCATGTCAGGGAGCTTGCATCTTTGTAATCCCAAAAGTCGTGCATATTACCTCTCTCTGCAAACTCTAGAATAATATCGTATTGTTGAGTTTCGAGATTCCTACAGATTTGTTAAAATTACTAAGTTATACGTAACCCAGGTTCTTTACAACATTGTTAAAAAGCCTAAAGGAGAACTTACATGGTTACACCGTGAAAGTCAACTATATTTCTATGCTTGCCCAAGCTTATAAAGACTTGAACGTCATGAACCATGTCTCGGGGGTCTGTGTACACTTTCACTACCACAACAGAGAAATTGTGGTCTCGGTACTTTGCCTTGTAAACAGTGCCATAGTTACCTCGACCGACGGGGCATACTAATTCAAGATTTTCATAAGGCACCTCTTGCAATTCTCCTGTATCCAAAGCCTTTGAAATAAAGTCAAGCGAATCGATGTCATCAACGTAAGCTTGGTATATCTCCACTCCTGTGGTCGGATCACGGTTTTCGCGTTGCACAGGCGCCTGAGATTCGAGAGGTTTTCTTGTTCCTAAATCAGCCTCTGATCGCTGATTATTGCCAACGCTTGGATCGTTTTGTCCGTGGTTTTCAACCTCAACGGGTGGAAGGTCTTTTTGAATATACCGATGAGCAAACCAGTGGGCCCTGACTGCGTCCGATCTTTCAGCACGTTTTCTTTCCAAATTCCGTTGGGCTTGTTGCTTGATTATATTGCGTGCCTCGTCTAGATCATCAATGTTGTCGAGATCCAATATCCCATCAGTAAAGGGTTTACTTGATGTTACCAGAAAGTTCAATAACTTCACAATCTGGACGTGCCCTCCCACCGTAGCCAAGTGTAGTGGCGTCAATCCGTTCTTGTCCTTGGTGTTGACGTCAGCTCTAAATTCGACCGCGAGTATCCTAATGACCTCGACCTGCCCTGCCTCCGCAGCCCGGTGCACCGGCGTTCTTCCGCTCTCGTCATTGGCGTCGACGTCCGCTCCAAAATCGGCCGCGAGCAGCTTCACAATTTTGATGTGTCCTCCCACCGCGGCCAAGTGCAGAGGCGTCCATCCTTTCTTGTCCTTGTTATTGACGTCCGCTTCAAATTCATCCGTGAGCATCCTCACGACCTCGACATGGCCATTCTCCGCGATCCAATGTAGCAATGTCCGATCATCACTATCAATGACAAGTACGTTAACGCATAGTAGTCTGCCGACATTCCTACTCTCATTTCCCATGATTGATTGCCCTCCAATTTCATTGCACCAGGTCGACTTGCCGTTACTTAACGCAGCCGCTGCCTTGTCGATGCCAAAGGCAGCCGCCAATGCGTACAATAATAATGCTCCAACCTTATCGTATTCCGTGCCGTATCCGTGTTCGAAGCACCATGCGAGATAAAATTGGCTTTCATGGTCACCGAGGGCAGCTTTTCTAAAGTATAAGAATGCTTAATATTCTTCACCTATAGCATGAAAGCAGAGTCCAAGAGCACGTTGTGCTAAAGGATAATTTGGTAGTGGAAATTGTTGAGGGTATTCAACCGCCAATTCGTTCATTTCCTTTCGAAAATAGTAACGGGCATTATTGAGCAAATGCTGTTGCACCTCTGGGAATCCACTGATCTCGTAGTCAGCAAACAAATCACAATCACCGAATAGACTTTTTGTAGTGAAGGCAGAAATGTTGGCTTCGGTCGCTTTAAATTCTTCTCTACTTGGTGAATTGCTCAAAGGGTTGGCATCCAAACGGTACAGTGCTGATTTTAGTGCAGAGCGTTTCGATGGGTCACTCTCCAGAAAACCTTCAATAAGATCCAGAAACACTTGCGGAGTGTCATCAGAAAGCCCACCAACATACTTCAATGGGTCAGTCCCCTTTAGCTTGGCGGCCGATATCTCGAGATCTTCCATTGTGCCATAAGGTAACCTTCCGTCAGTGGCGACTTCCCATCTTGTATTAATAATAAGTAAAAATTTAATTTGAAGCTTGCAAAGTAAAGCAGAACATTTGCAACACATTGATTATTTGTTAGACTCACAAGACAAGGCCATAGTTGTAGTTGTCACTTACTATAGCTTCGGCTTCAGTAAACACCTCGCTTGAATATACGATTCGCTCCGGAGAAATATAACGAAAGCCAGATATAAGTGATGAATCCAGAGGTAGTGAATTCAGAGGTGAGGTGAGCTTCTTGCTGAAGCCAAAACCAGTTAACTTTTTGCAATAATTATATAATTTTATATAATTATATTAAAAAAAAAAAAAAAAATAAAGCCGAATTTCTTTAATGTAATTTACCATTTGCTTCAAAAATCACTTTAGCCTGACAATGTCCTCACCTTTGGTGTGAGAAACTTATCTAGCAAAATATTTTTTGCCTTTAAATCTCCATGGATGATTTTTTCGGCATGAATAAAATCTACTCCTCTCGCAATGTCCAAACAAATACGGGCTTTTTTGCTCCAGTCGCCCGTCAAATGACCACGACGTAGATACTGTTGCAAGTCACCGTTCTCTGCTAGTGTCATCACGATAGATAACACAGAGTCGGTGTAGTTGTAGCCAAAGACCTCACAGACAAAATTGCAATCTCGAAGGCGCGCCAAATCATTCAGCTCCTTTTGTATGGTATATCGTCAATGTCAGTGTTGAATTGCTTTATGGCAACGGTTTCGCCTTGAAGTTTCCCTTGGTAGACAGCGCTACAATGACCGCGACAGATGAGCTCTTTTCGCACAAAGCTATTTGGTGATAGATGTGGGATACGATAACTTTCGGTCATTCTTTGCAAGGACAAGCGACGGTCAAAGTAAATAGATCGCTGCAATATTCATTTAGTAACGCTGTCATACTTGACAGTCAGAAATAAACAAACTCGTCTGAGAAAAAGCCACTGGAGAAGTCCACGTACATTTGGAACTCTTAGTTTAACAATAAAAGAAAAAAAGTACTGCCGGAACCATTTTCTGCTTGCCTACGCCTTCCTCTCTTAAGAGGTATTCACTCTCTCGTTGCGAAAGCTCACCATGCAAGAAATGAAGATTCGACGCTCCACGGTTGAGCGTCTCTTACTCTCACGTCCATCCCTCTTTCCTTATGCTTCAGATAACTCCTTGTAGGATAACCCCTTCCTCCCATGTACCAGATCAACCAGATTAACTGACATCCGAGGACGAGCGTGGTGACGCGGCGGATGGGAGGGGTGGTCTATCTTATTTTTCGCCTACGGAAAGGGTTTCTTTATTTCTTTATTTCTTTTTAGAAGGAAAAAAAATAGTGGCATGTATATTTCAATAACTTCGGCGCTAACCCTGACGGCCATACAACCACTTGGTCGAGCAGCCTAAACAAGCACATCATTCCACCGAGAAAAGCTAGCAACGAATTGTTGAGCTCAACCGGCAGTGCATGGCCGGACAGGTTCGTCTTCTTTACTTTCTACCCTCTATAACTTCAACCTTCACTTAACACCACGTACCGAGGCGGCAAGATTTTCCTTGCACTGGACGCTCGGGCAGGTGGTACAAGTGCATAACTACGAGCTGGGGGAGACATGTATGAGTAAGGTGATCGAGCCATGAATGTGTAATTTTAGCCATGGGTATGTTGAGTATAAACCAATTGCAATGATTACTCAGCTCAGCTCAGCTCAACGAGCTTGACAATGGTCCTTTAAGTCGGCGCTTGGGTTAGGTTTGCTGTCTGAGCTAGGTCTGCAATTATATTCGAGTTGACTGCTCGGGTTAGCTTTTTAGGTCAGTATACATACATTTGTATTGGATTTCTTCTATTGTGAACATCCGAATAGAGTTTTTTGGGTGCAATAAGAGCCGAGCTTGATGTCATGTTCATGCTGCAGAGTTGAATATTTCGTAATATAGTTTTTTATTTTACGCAATCCGAGAGAATTAAAGACTACATTATAAGCTGATCAATTGGGCCTGTTACATCGATGCGACGGGGAAGATAACAACCAAAGTATTGCCACGCTCTCTTTTTGCTCAATTGAAGAGGTGTTACATCAAGCCGTGACGTGACGTTCATATTCCTCTCGCTTGGGATCACGTGTCAAAAAGAAACGCAACAAACTAACAGGCGGATTGCTCAAGTTTTTCCTATACCTCCTCCTCTGTATCTTCGACTTATTATATTACAGATAGGCCGGTCTCTTCGAGGCTTCGAGGATCGACCTTTTTCGCGCGAAATCGCTTAAATATACACGCCCTTAAAGAAAAAGAAACACAGATTGTCAGCAAGGGCGTGCGTTAGAATATTGAAGTCCTTGACGTCCTTAATTACGGTGAGTTTCAAATTAAAATTCTGTTGCAAATTAAATTAGCCAAATACACTACTATCACAATTGTACACTACTATCACAATTGTGCTTGATTATAATCATTTAGTAGTCTGTCAGTTTTCAGTGAGTGTCATCAGGAAATCGGCAATCGTTACAGAACACCTAAGGATTTGCGTGAATCACCCCGAAGAGCAGAAAGATGGCAGAGGCTCGCTGCTATTTGATGATGGTTATTTATTTGAAAAAAAAATAACCATCATCAAATAGCAGCGAGCCTCTGCCATCTTTCTGCTCTTCGGGG
>RBNK01001266.1:0-16494 GCA_003990785.1 Endogone sp. FLAS-F59071 | reverse complement strand
AGATCTTTAGCTCTCAAAGGTATCTTGAGTATGCACTGCTATTGAACTTAGTTGTTAGAAGGTTGTGAGAATAGTGCAGAACATCAATTTAATGAGTCTATGACTATCTGCATTATGCAAGCCTCTTAAGGTTCCAGTTCTTGTAGAGATTTATAAGAGTTCAGGATATTGATTTCTTATATAGAAGTTATTATATTGAAATTGAAACTAAGACTAGACTGAAGTTTATTAAATAAAGAATTAAGAGATATTTATACAAAAGATTAGATAGTACTACTATAAAGGTAGCTGCCTAAGATAGTACTTCTGATCATCAGGAAACTATTTTCAGTTCATAGTCTATAACTAGCATCCATGTTCATAGGCTGTTCACAGGCTGTTTACAGGCTGTTCTAGCTAGTTTGTGGTTTGCAATATTGTTCTAGTAGAGTTCTAGAATAGTTCACAGCTGTTTGTAGCTGTTTGCTAATAATAGTTTGTAGTCTATAACTAGCATCCATATTCATAGCTATTTTGTTCATAGCTCTTAGTAAAATAGTTTGCAGCTCTTAGTAAAATAGTTTATAGATTAATTAACTATTTTTCTGATAATAGTGGTAATACTTCAAAAAGAAATACTGAAATAAGTAATGTAGTAAAAGATAATACTGTAAAAGGTAATAATCAAAAAGGAAATTACTAAGAGTAGTAATAAATAGAAAGGAAATACTATATAAAATATTTTAGAAAAGAGTAATACTAAGATAAGTAATGTAGGAAAAGGAAATGCTTCAATAGGTAATATTAGAAAACTATTTTCAGTTTATAGTCTATGACTAGTATCTATACTCATAGGCTATTCTCAGGCTGTTTATAGGCTGTTTTAGCTAGTTTGTGGTTTGTAATATTATTCTAGGGTGTTTGCAGTTTGTGATATTGTTCTAGTAGAGTTTTAGGATAGTTCATAGCTGTTTGCTAATAATAGTTTGTAGTCTATAACTAGCATCTATGTCTATAGCTATTTTATTCATAGCTTTTAGTAAAATAGTTTGCAGCTCTTAGTAAAATAGTTTATAAATTAATTAACTATTTTTCTGATGAATACTACTAAAGATATTTCTGAAAATAGTAATGCTATAAAAGGAATTCTCTAAAATAGAATTTCTTTATTGAGTAATTCCTCAATTGGCAATACTCTATTTGGCAATATCTTATTTAATATTTCTAAATCAGGAACTACTATATTAGGTAATTCTATTTTAAGTAACTAGAATGTTCTAAGTAGTGCTGCAGTACAGTAATGGTTATTTGTAATATCTAATAATATCACTCTTATAACTCTTCCCTTCTTAGAAAAATAGTATCTATACTATTTCTGTAAGAGTGCAGCAATTGTACTATAGTATCTACCCTTTTCGTAATTAGACACAGAAGAAATCCATACTGCCAAAATCCATACTATCAAAATACAACTCTCTTAAATTCCTACAGAATCAGATGATGATCTCCCCCCCTTCATCCAAGTATCATTGCTGATGAAATCTGCCAAGAAGTGATGGAACTATCTGATCTTCTAATTTCCCATCAGTTATTGATCAAACTATTCAATTTCTTAAGCTCTTCTAATTCTCACATAATCCCTGGTAATGCAGCATCCAAGCAAACATTGTAATCTGCCAGGAACAATATAGCAATGTTTCTATATCTATTCAATTTCTCAAGCTCTTCTGACCCTTATGTAATCCATCAAGAATGACACAGCAATCATTCCTACTGATCTCACTGTTCCCATCACTCAGAATTAATTTAGCAGTTTTCCCATACTTTTATTTTGATCATTAAGTATTATTATTGGTGCTCGGTTATCTCAGTCCTTGATCATCAGATCATTAACATATTATTTAACCATCACCTTATTTATTAGTTATATTATATCACTTATTTGTCATATATTTAGCTTTGACCTTTTTATATAAATATCTCTCAATTTTTTATTTAATAAACTTCAGTTCAATAGCAGTGTATACTCAAGATTCCTTTGAGAGCTAAAGACCTCACCCCCTTCTATATATATCAAGAGTGCTAAAAGACTATAAGTCTGAAAATCATAACTAATAATCTTACAAGAAACAAAGTACTTTCGATACTTTAGAAACCTTGTGATATACTCAAAGATTCCTAAGTCTAATATAGATTAGTATCATCAGACACTTCCTTACAGATAGTTTAGAAGAAACCTCCTTACAATTTCTATAAGAAAGTTGTTTGGTATTTTGTAAGTTTATATTATATTTCTTAAAGGTATATAGTGTTGATTCTATTTGAAGAGTATCTGCTGAACTATAGTTTTTTTTCTTTAAGTTCTAGACTTGATATAGGTAGTTATCAGAATATCTTTGTTTTATACAGGTAGTTTGATCTCTTGATATCAGTCTTATTCTAAAGTTATCTATCTGATTTTAGTAAGTAACTCTAGATTTTACTATATGCAGTAGTTATGGTATATTTTGTTAAAGTTTTGATCTCCAAATGTGTTTTTAGGGGTAAAAGAGTGCAATAGCTTATAAAGCCAAATATGCATGTATTTATTAATGCTAATATATGATTGGTCAATACAGACAAAGATCATCTAAGCCACGATTGAGTGATGTATCATCGATTATTGATGGGAGAGAGAGATATAATAAGCTAATAATTTCAACACTCCCCCTGCTTGACATATCTTGATAAATAAAAAATAAAATGTTCAACTATACATCATGAATGGCATCTATGAAGTACATTTACTGCAAATAACTATATGTAAAATACTACTTGAGTGATAAGAATGACATGATAAAAGAAATAAAAGTTTTTTGAAAGAGAAAGGTTAGTTACATAAGCCTATTTTTGTGATCAACATTTCAAGTCTGGGTTGCACAAGTGGCTTGGTTAATGCATCAGTAATCATTTCATCTGTTGCTATATAAATGATATCTATCACCTTTGATTCAACTTTCTCTTGAATAAAGTAGTGCTAAATGTCAATATACTTTGATCGAGTATGATTAATTGGGTTTTTGGTAAGGGCAATTGCTGATTGGTTATCTTCAAATAAGGTTGTTGCACAATTCTGTAAATATTCTAGCTCATCCAATAGGGTGCATAGCTAAATGGCTTCTCTCATCACATATGCTAATACCATATATTCTGCTTCAGTTGATGATAGGGCAATGGTTGGTTGGTGCTTGCTTGACCAGCTAATGGCTCCCTCTGATAGATTGAAAATATAGCCTATGGTTGATTATCATGTATTAATGTCTCCTCCCCAGTTGGCATCACTGAAACTGATCAGCTTTAGATCCTGATCACATCCAAGGTACAGCTTATAATTGGCTGTTCCTTTAATATATCTTAATAATCGTTTGAGGGCATGGTGATGTTCTTATATTGGATTGGCTGAAAATTGACTGATGATGCTAACAGTAGCAGCTAGATCAGGTCTCGTCCTAATCATCAGATACATTATGCTACTGATCATTTGTCTGAATAGATTTTGGTCTATGGATTTTCCCCCTTTAGCTTTGAGTTGAATAGATGGATCAAGGGGTGTACTGATTGGCTTGGCATCCATCATATTAAACCTTATAATGATTTGATTAGCAAAGTGACTTTGATCAATTGTGATTGTGTGTGTTTTTCAATTGCACATGACTCGAATACCCAGAAAATGTTTAATTTCACCACAATCCATCATATCAAATGCGTTGCTAAGCTCCACCTTGAATTTGTTCATCATTTCCATAGAATTAGCCAGAATTAGTAGATTGTCAACATATATGGCAATAATTATCAGCAATTGATTATCTTGTCTTCTTCTTAGATAAATGCTGTGATCTGATTGTAGTCTTGTAAAATTTGATTGGCTGAGGTAGTTGTCAATCTTCTGATTCCACATATGAGGTAATTGTTTTAGTTCATACAATGATTAATTGAGCTTATACAGAGCTCTTGGTGATAGCTCCGATTGGTCAATTCCTTCAGATACCATCATGTAGATCTCCTCATCAAGATCACCATTTAGGAATGCAGTTTTTATATCCATTTGGTGAATTTCTAAGTTTAGGGCTGCACCGATCAATAAAAGTACCTTGATCAATGTGAATTTTGCCATAGGAGCAAATGTTTCATTATAATTAATTCCTTGCTATTGTGAATATCTCTTGGCAACTAATCTCACCTTGTACCTAGTGACTGATCCATCAGTGTTGAGCTTCTTTTTAAATACCCATCTATATCCAATCGGCTTGCATCCTACAGGCACCTCAGGTACAATCATCTACATGTCATTATTCTTAAGTGATTTAAGCTTCTGATTGATCGCTTTCTGCCAAAGCCTTGCATCAGATAGGGAAATTGCTTCCTTGTAGGTCATTGGGTCATTAGTCAATTCAATTAAATTAGCTTCTGGCATGCAATCTTGCCAAATTTGTAGAGCTTCAGTGTCTATCAATTGTTCGATTAGCTCCTAGGTGTTGTCATCATCATCATCATAGCCTAGCCATTTTACCAGATATTGCCTTTTTTTTATCAATCTTGTATTCTCCAATGATCGCTTCAATGACATATTCTTGATCTTCTGGGTTGACAATTGTTAGGGATTTTAATATAATAGATTCATCAAATGTGATGTTGCAGCTGATCTCTATCTTCCTATTGGTTGGATCCCAGAGCCTGTATACCTTCTTTTTGTTATGATAGCCAATCATTTTAAGCTTTTTAGATCAGGGTGCCAGTTTCGACCTTTTTTCTTTGTGAATATGCATATATGCGTCAGCCCATATGATATATAAGTTACTGATATCAGGCTTGTAACCATGCCATAATTCAAACAGTGAAGTACTCTCCTTATTGGCTTGCATTGGCAATCAGTTGTGTAAATATGTAGCACTTGCTGCAAGTTCAGCCCAAAGTTTGTTAGGTATGTTGGCAGTGATTTTAATGGCTTGGATTGACTCCATCAATGTCTGGTTATATCATTCAGTGACACCATTTTATTACAGTATGTCCGGTGTCATCATTTCATGATGAATTCCATTTTTAATTAAAAATTAGTACATCTCAGTGTTTACATACTCTCCCCCTCTATCAGACTGGAGAATCTTCAGTTTTTGGCCCAATTGCATTTCGGCGAATGCCTTGAATACCTGGAATCGATCGAATGTATCACTTTTGTTATTAATAAAATATGTTGTGATATAGCAAGTGGCGTCATTGATGAATGTTAATATATATTTCGCTTTATTGACTGATAGCATAGACATCGGCCCACACAGATCTGAGTGTACCCTTCTAATAGACTTTATCGATTGATTTTTTGCATGTTCAAAAAGCTTGCGGTGTGATTTCGCATATTCACACCTAGCACATATTTCGATTTGTATAGTTGGCAGCCATACATCTCTGAGCCCTGTGACAAATTTGTTGATTGATTATAGAGTATTTCGGCCCAGATAGTCTAGCCAGTGATGCCATAGTATATAGTTATCAATCTTGGAATTGGTGATGTTTGCTTCTAGCTCTGGTGATGTCGATAAATGAAATAGATTGCCATCGGCTTGTCTGATTTTGATTTCCTCATGATCTGCACCGATTTTAACTATTGATCTATTGCTTTTGAAGTTATGTCATTTCCATCATGTGTCAATGCTCGCACAGATATTAAATTTCTGGTAATTTCTGGTATATATAAAATGTCCCATAATTTTAGCTCATTGTCAAGCTCAATTGTCCCAACATGCGTGGCATATAGCTTCTCATTCTCTGCACATGTGACTAAGCTATCATGCTCAGCCACCATCTCGAAAATCTCTCATTGGTTGAATATATATTGTGTGGCACCTGAATCGATGATGGCACCAATCACCAGATTTGCTTCGGCTCTCGGTTTAGCCTTTTCCTTTTCTGTTTTTACTCAATTGTTGAATTTGTTGCATTAGAATATTTCGTATTCTCCCTCACAGACATAATATTTCCGAGGATATCCCCAAAAATTCCTGCCTTGATGGGCTCTGTGATCACCACCTTGATTGCCTCTGTCATTATGATAACCTCCTCGATTGTTTCCATTATCATTGTTATAGCCTCAGCCTTGTCTGGTGCTTCCACCTCGGTTGCCGTGACTGCCACCTCGGTAGCTGCCTTGGTAGCCACCTTGGTCTATCATATGGGCTTCATCACACTTCTGCTTACTATCTAGGTCAAACCTAATGCATATGAGTTGTAAAGCCTCTAGCATTATCAGCATATTCTTCTATACAAGTATTAATTCCTGGTACCTGGGGCTTAGACTCTGGAGATATTGTGGTATAGCTTCTGTGTCAGTCATGTCTTCAATTTTCACCATAATTCGGTTGAATGCATCATTATAATCTTTAATCGATCCTTTTTGCTTCATCAGCACAAGCTTATCACACATTCATAACAATTGTTCTATTAGTGCATATTTTTGCATCATAGCCTCTTTAAGCTCATTCCACGAATCAAATTCTCCCGATGTGTTCATGTGCCTCCATAGCCACATTCTAGCATTGCCTATAATTTTACTGATTGCTGTATTGACTTCCTCCTTTTGTACTGATAGATTGGTACTGGTGATAAATTGCTCTACAGCATCAAAGTAATCAAACAGTCTGGGTGTGCCTCCTGACCTATTGAATTTGTTGATCGATCTCAGGTACTCCTTTGCCAGATCATTAAGCTTTGTTGATATTGTTAGTGATAGTGATTGTGTTTGTATTTATGGTGTATTGCCTTCTGTAGCTGCATTCTGATTGGTTGGTGCACTAGGTGATACATTTGTTTTGTTAATTTTTGCCATCAATTTACCCAATAAGATTGCCAGCATATCTAATTTATCTTCTTGATTTCTGATTGTTGTAGCTATCTGTTCCTGTTGATTGAGGCTAAATCCTATATTGCTCTGATGATTGCCATCCAATCCTTCGTCATCATCAAGGGGTTGATATCTATTGTCTGTTTTTGATTTAGATTGCAATCTTGTCAATCTTGTTACTGATGACGATGTATATAGATTATCCATTTTGTTGTGTCATGTCATTGAATGCTATGTCATTACGTGTTGTTTATCACATTGCTTTATCGCGGTATCATTTGTCATATTGTTTATCACATTGTTTGATGCGTTGTTTATGTTGAAATTATTAGCTTATTACATCTCTCTCTCCCATTAACAATCGATTGTTATGTCACTCGATCGTGGCTTAGACGATCTTTGTTTTGTATCAACCAATTATAAATTAGCATTAATAAATACACGCATATTGGCTTCATTAGCCAGTGTGCTCTTTACTCCAAATACACATTCGAAGATCAAATTTCAACAGGTTATGAGCCCCGAGCCACTCGAATTACAGCTTGACAACCTGAGATCTATGTAATCATCTACGCAATCATAGCAGTTACAACTGCGATTACAGTAAGTGTTTATTTAACATTATAAACAACGTGTCAAACAATGTGATAAACAACACGACAAATGACACTACAATAAAGCAACATGATAAATAACATGTAATGACATAGCATTCAACAATACAATGAAATGGACAACCTATATACATCGTTGTCAGCAACAAGATCAATAAGATTGTAATCTAAATCAAAAACAGACAACAGATATCAACCCCCTGATGACGACGATGAAGGATTGGATAGCAACCATCAGAGCAATATAGGATTTAGCCTCGATTAACAGGAACAGATGGCTACAATGATCAGAAATCAGGAAGATAAATTAGACACACTGGCAACTCTATTGGGTGAATTGATAGTAAAAATCGACAAAACAAACATATCACCCAGCATGCTAACCAATTAGAACACAGCCACAGAAGGCAACATGCCATAAAGACAATCACTATTACTATCACCAACAATATCAACAAAGCTTAATGATCTGGCGAAGGAGTACCTGAGATCGATCAACAAATTCGATAGGTCAGGAGGTGCACCCAGATTGTTTGATTACTTTGATGCCATAGAGCAATTTATTACCAGCACCAATCTATCAGTACAAAAGGAGGAAGTCAATGCAGCGATTAGTAAAATTACAGGCAACGCTAGAATGTGGTTATGGAGGCATGTAAACACATTGGGAGAATTTGATTTGTGGAATAAGCTTAAAGAGGCTATGATGCAAAAATATGCACCAATGGAACAATTGTTACAAATGCACGATAAGCTTGCGATGATGAAGCAAAAAGGATCGATTGAAGATTATAATGATGCATTCAACTGAATTATGGTACAAATCGAAGATATAACCAATATAGAAGCTATACTGCAATATCTCCGGGGTCTAAGCCCCAGGTACTAGGAATTAATACTTATGTGGGAGAATATGCCGACAATGCTGGAGGCTTTACAACTCGCATGTATCAGATTCGACCCAGATAATAAACAAAGGCACAATGAAGCCTATGTGACAGACTGAGGTAGCTACTGAGGTGGCTACCAAGGTGGCTACCGAGGTGGCAGTTGCGACAATCGAGGTGGAAGCACCAGATGAGGCCAAGGCTATAACAACGATAATGGAAACAATCGAGGAGGTTATAATGACAGAGGCAACCGAGGTGGCGATCATGGAGCCAATTGAGGCGGGAATTTTCGGGGATACCCTCAGAAATGTTACGTCTGTGAGGGAGAATATGGAATATTTTAATGCAACAAATTCAACGATTGGGTAAAAACAGAAAAAGAAAAAGAAAAAACTAAACCAAGAGCTGAAGCAAATCTGGTGATTGGCGCTATCATCAATTTGGGCGCCACGCAACATATGTTCAACCAATTGGAGCTTTTCGAGATGGTGGCTGAGCACGATGGCTTGGTCACGTATGCAGGGAATGAGAAATTATGCATGACGCATGTTGGGACAATTGAGCTTGACAATGAGCTGAAATTACGGAATGTCTTATATGTACCAGAGATCACCAGAAATTTAATATCTGTACGGGTGTTGACATGTGACAGAAATGATATAACCTTCAAGAGTGACAGATCAGTAATTAAAATCGGCGCGGATCATAAAGAAATTAAAATCGGACAAGCCGATGGCGATCTATTTCATTTATCGACATCACTAGAGCTAGAAGCAAACATCGCCGATTCCAAGATTGCAAACATCGCCGATTCCAAGATCGATAACTATATATTATGGCATCACCGACTAGGCCATCCGGGCCAAAATACTCTGCAATCAATTAACAAATTTGTCACAGGGCTCGGAGATGTGTGGCTGTTAATCGGACAAATTGAAATATGTGCCGGGTGCAAACACGCGAAGTTACACTGCAAGCCATTCGGACACGTGAAAAATCAATCGATGGAGCCTATCGGAAGGGTGCATACAGATCTGTGCAGGCTGATGCCCATGCCATCAGTCAATGGAGCAAAATATATATTAACATTCATCAATGATGCCACTCACTACATCACAACATATTTTATTGACAATAAAAGTGATATATTTGATCGATTCCGGATATTCAAGGTATTTGCTGAGATGCAATTGGGCCGAAAACTCAAGATTCTCTGATCAGATGGAGGAGAAGAGTATGTAAACATTGAGATGCATGAATTTTTAATCAAAAATGGAATTCATTACGAAATGACAATGCCGGACACGCTGCAACAAAATGGTGTAGCCAAACGATATAACCGGACATTGATAGAGTCAATCCGGGCAGTTAAAATTACTGCCGGCATACCTGACGAACTTTGGGCAGAACTTGCCATGAGTACTATATATTTACACAACCGATTGCCAATGTGAGCCAATAAGGAGAGTACTTCACCATTTGAATTATGGTATGGTTACAAGCCTGATATCAGTAACTTATGCGTCATATGGGCTGACGCATATATGCATATTTGCAAAGGAAAAAGGTCAAAGCTGGTGCCCCAATCCAAAAAGCTTAAAATGATTGGCTATCATGACAAAAAAAAAGGCATACAGACTCTGGGATCCAACTAATAAGAGGATAGAGATCAGCTGTGATGTCACATTCGATAAATCTATTATATTAAAATCCCCAACAATTGTCAATCCAGAAGATCAAGAATACATCATTGAAGCAATCATCGGAGAACATAAGATTGATAAAAAAAGGCAATATCTAGTTAAATAGCTAGGCTATGATGATGACGACAATACCTGGGAGCCAATTGAACAATTGATTGACACTAAAGCTCTACAAATTTGGCAAGATCGCATGTCAGAAGCTAATTTAATTGAATCGACCGATGATCTAATGACCTACAAGGAGGCAATCTCTCTGCCTAATGTAAAGCTTTGGGAGGAAGTGATCAATCAAGAGCTTAAATCACTTAAGAATAATAACACATGGACGATTATACCTGAGGTGTCTGCGGGACACAAGCTGATTGGATGCAGATGGGTATTTAAAAAGAAGCTCAACACTGATGGATTGGTTGCCAGGTACAAAGCAAGATTAGTGGCCAAGGGATATTCACAACAGCAAGGAGTTGATTATGATGAAACATTTGCTCCTGTGGCAAAATTCATATCGATCAGGGCACTTTTATCAATCGGAGCAACCCTAAACTTAGAAATTCACCAAATGGACATAAAAACTGTGTTCCTGAATGGTGATCTTGATGAAGAGATCTACATGATGGTACCTGAAGGAATTGACCAATCGGAGCTGTCACTGAGAGCTGTGTGTAAGCTCAATTGATCACTGTATAGACTAAAGCAATCACCTCATATGTGGAATCAGAAGATCGACAACTACCTCAGCCAATCAAATTTTACAAGACTACAATCGGATCACAGCATTTATCTAAGGAGAAGATAAGACGATCAATATCAATCACTGATAATTATTGCCATATATGTTGATGATCTACTAATTCTGGCCGACTCGATGGAAACGATGAACAAATTCAAGGCAAAACTTAGCAACGCATTCGATATAACAGACTGTGGCAAAATTAAACATTTTTTGGATATTCGAGTCATGCGTGATTGAAAAACACACACGATCACAATTGATCAAAGTTACTTCGCCAATTAAATCATTACAAGGTTTAACATGACAGACACCAAGCCAATCAGTACACCCCTTGATCCATCCATTCAACTCAAAGCTGAAGGGGGAAAATCTGCAGACCAAAGTCTATTCAGACAAATAATCAGTAGTATAATGTACCTGATGATCAGAACGAGACCTGATCTAGCTGCTGCTGTCAGCATCATCAGTCAATTTTTGGCCAATCCAATGCAAGAACATCACCACGCCCTCAAATGATTATTAAGATATATTAAAGGAACAGCCAATTATAAGCTGTGCCTTGGACACGATCAGGATCTAAGACTGATCGGTTTCAGTAATGCCAACTGGGGAGGAGACATTAATACATGACGATCAACCACGGGCTATATATTCAACCTATCAGAAGGAGCCATCAGCTGGTCAAGCAAACACCAAGCAACCATTGCCCTATCAACAACTGAGGCAGAATATATGGCATTAGCACATGCAACGAAAGAAGCCATTTGGCTACGCACCCTATTGGATGAGCTAGGATATTTGCCGAATTATGCAACAACCTTATTTGAAGACAATCAATCAGCAATCACACTTGCCAAAAATCTAATTAATCATGCTCGATCAAAGTATATTGACATTCAGCATCACTTTATTCGAGAGAAAGTTGAATCAAAGATGATAGATATCGTTTACATGGCGACAGATAAAATGATCGCTGATGCATTAACCAAGCCACTTGCGCGACCAAGACTTGAAATGTTGATCGCAAAAATGGGCTTACATAACTAATATTTTTTTTAAAAAATTTTATATTCTTTATTATGTCTTTCTTATCACTCAAGTAGTATTTTATATATAATTATTTGCAGTAAATGTACTTCATGGATACCATTTGTGACATACAGTTGAACATTTTATTTTTATTCTTTTATTTTTTATTTTTTTTATTTATTTATTTTTATCAAGATATGTCAAGCAGGGGGAGTGTTGAAATTATTAGCTTATTACATCTCTCTCTCCCATCAATGATCGATTGTTATGTCACTTGATTGTGGCTTAGATGATCTTTATTTTGTATCAACCAATCATAAATTAGCATTAATAAATACATGCATATTGGCTTCATTAGCCAGTGCGCTCTTTACTCCAAACATACATTCGAAGATCAAATTTCAACAGTTTACAATATTAAATAAATGCTTACTATAATCGCAGTTGTAATTGCTATGATTGCGTAGATCTCAGGTTGTCAAGCTACAATTTGAGTGGCCCGGGGCTCATAACCTGTTAAAGTTTTGATCTCCAAATGTGTTTTTAGGGGTAAAAGAGCATAATGGCTCATAAAGCCAAATATATGTATATTTATTAATGCTAATATATAATTGGTCGATACAGACAAAGATTGTCTAAGCTACAATTGAGTGATATACCATTGATCATTGATGGGAGAGAGAGATATAATAAGCTAATAATTTCAATATATTTCTTATGATTTAGATACTGTAATTCATTTTGTTTACTTTTAGAGATCAGGTGATTCAGTAGTATAATTCTATTATTTTGTTTATTCTAGACTTATTTTTAGGTAGAAGCTGATTCATATATTTATTTTCCTTCTATCTCTTAGATCATTCAGTTATTTAGATTTATGTAAGGGGGTTTTTCTAGAACTGTCTATAAGGAAGCATTTGATGATACTAATCTATATTAGACTTAGGAATCTCTAAGTACATTACAAGGTTTCTAAGATATCAAAAGTACTTTGTTTCTTTGTAAGATTATTATTTATAATTTTAAACTTTTATAGTTTTTAGTGTTCTTTAATATGTATAAAAGAAAGATAAGATCTTTAGCTCTTAAAGAGATCTTAAGTATACATTGCTATTGAACTCAATTATTAGAAGGTTATGAGAATAGTGCAAAACATTAATTTAATAAGTCTGTAACTATCTGCATTATGTGAGCCTCTTGAGGTTTTAGCTTTTGTAGAGATTTGTATAAGATCAATATATTATATATAAGGGTTATAAAGAGAAGTTGAGAACTGATTGAACTTAACTGATTAAACTGATATTTATTGAATAAAGAATTGAGAGGTATTTATACAAAAGATCAGATAGTACTGCTATAAAGATAGCTACTTAAAATAGTACTTCTAATAATGGTAATACTTCAAAAAGAAATACTAAAATAAGTAATATAGTAAAGATAATACTATAAAAGGTAATAATTAAAAAGGAAATTACTAAGAATAGTAATGAATAGAAAGAAAATACTATATGCTAAGATAAGCAATATAGGAAAAGGAAATACTTTAATAGGTAATACTACTAAAGATATTTCTGAAAATGATAATACTATAAAAGAAATTTCCTAAAATAGAATTTCCTTATTAAGTAATTCCTCAATCAGCAATACTCTATTTGGCAATATCTTATTTGATATTTTCAAATCAGGAATTACTATATTAGATACTTTTATTTCAGATAATTAGAATGTTTTATATAATACTATAATACAGTAATAGTTATTTATAATATCTAATAATATTACTCTTATAACTCTTCTTCTCTTGGAAAAATAACATTAATACTATTTCTATAAGAAAGTTATTTAGTATTTTGTAAGTTTATATTATGTTTTTTAAAGGTATATAGTATTGATTCTGTTCAAAGAGTATCTGCTAAACTATAGTTTCTTCTTTTTTAAGTTTTAGACTTGATGTGAGTAGTTGTTTAAGTGTTTTGTTTTATATAGGTAGTTTGATTTATTACCCTGTTTGGTAATCTGCTAATCTAAGATTTTTCTTCTTTGAATTTTTCTATATCATTGACCAAAATTGGTATAAGTAGTTTGATTTCTTAATATCAGTCTTGTTCTAAAGTTGTCTGTTTGCTGATTGTGACTATCATTCTGATTGCTAATAAATTGTTTTGTTAATGATTATCTATCTATTTCTATTTTGGCTAGTATTGTTATATTAGCTGGTGCTTATTGCTCTAGAGTATATTATTTATCTCTATTAATATTGATTTAGTAATCTACATTCTAACAAATAATTCATATTATCTTCTCAAAGTTACTTATATTGACATATCTTTATAAAGTCTATTTATAAAGTTTACCTACTTTTGAAGTTTATTTATACCTCTCATTATTGTAATTGTCTCTATTTCTCCTCAATATTGTAGTTTTCTTACTGATTTGTATAGATGTTTAGTATTACTCTAAGTATATTGTAAGTATTCTAAAAGAATTTAGGTTTTAATAAAATATTTATAGTATATGTTCCTTAAATGTTAATTATTCTATAGTTATAATAATACTAATATTCATTATATTGAGTATTGGTATATTATTGTTACTACTACCAAAGTTGTATCTTACCATATTAAAGGTTTGCTAGATAGATTTTTCATTAAAGACAGTTTTTTATTACTACTATCAGAAAAATAGTTAATTAATCCATGAACTATTTTACTAAGAGCTGTGAACTATTTTACTAAGAGCTATGAACAAAATAGCTATAAATATGAATGCTAGTTATAGACTATGAACTATTATTGGTAAACAGCTATGAACAGCCATGAACTACTCTAGAACTCTACTAAAACAATATTGTGAACTATGAACTAGCTAGAACAGCCTGCAAACAGCCTGCAAATAGCTTATGAGTATGGATACTAGTCATAAACTATGAACTGAAAATAGTTTTCTAATGACTGCTATTAAGTTGTAAGAGAGTTGATAGTATTTTGTAATCTGCTACTACTAAGTTGTAAAGGGGTTTCTCTAGAACTATCTGTAAGGAAGTGCCTGATAATACTAATCTATATTAGACTTAGAAATCTCCAAGTGTATTACAAGGTTTTTAAGGTATTGAAAATAGTTTGTTTCTTTATAAAATTATTATTTATAATTTTAGACTTTTGTAGTCTTTAGTACTCTTTAATATATGTAAAAGAGAGGTAAGATCTTTAGCTCTCAAAGAGATCTTGAACATACACTGCTATTGAATTTAATTGTCAAAAAGTTATGAGAATAGTGTAGAAACATCAATTTAATAAGTCTGTGACTATCTACATTATATGAGCCTCTTGAGATTCTAGCTGTTGAAATTATTAGCTTATTATATCTCTCTCTCCCATCAATGATCAATCGTTACGTCACTCAATTGTGGCTTAGATGATCTTTGTTTGTATTGACCAATCATAATTTAGCATCAATAAATACATGCATATTGGCTTCATAAGCCAGTGCGCTCTTTACTCCAAACACATTCGAAGATTAAATTTCAACAGGTTATGAGCCCCAAGCTGCTTGAATTGCAGCTCGACAACCTGAGATCTATACAATCATCTATGCAATCATAGCAGTTACAACTGCAATTACAGTAAGCATTTATTTAAAATTGTAAACAATGCATCAAACAATGTGATAAATAACATGACAAATGACACCACGATAAAGCAACACGATAAACAACATATAACGACATAGTATTCAACGACAACAAAATGGATAATCTATATACATCATTATCGTTAGCAACAAGATTGACAAGATTGTGGTCTAAATCAAAAACAGATAACAGATATCAAACCCTTGACGACGACGAAGGATTGGATAGCAACCATCAGAGCAATATTACATTTAGCCTCAATCAACAGAAACAGATGGCTATAATGATCAGAAATCAGGAAGATAAATTAGACACGCTGTAAGAGTGATATATATAAAAGACAGCAACAAACACTTGCAGAAACATAGCAAACAACCATGCCCGCCATCAGGATCACAACCGGACTCAGAGTTATCCCATACAATGGAGACAACCGCCGCAACACTGCCCGCCGTCAAGAACCTCTACCTCTGAATATAGAGGAAGTAGAAGCCTTAATTGACGAAGCAATCAGCCAACGACACTACGAAACCGATCGAGTACATGTAGAAGTCATGTTGGAAGATAACAACAATATAGTACGATATTCACGAAACAACATCAACATATTCAGAACATTCAATATCTCTAAACAATATCAGGCTTACTACCAAATGGGTTATGCCTTATTTACCGCTACTGACAATATGTTAGTACCCGACCTCATTGAAGCCAAGAACCAAATAGGATTAACAGACACTGAATTCGAAAGAGGAAGAAGAATATTCCACTTCTTCAAACAATGGCCACAAGCAATCAACCGGATCGGAACACTCTCACTTGGAAAATGGGACAGGATCCCAGAAGAACAACTAGACCGAATACTGGAGGTCATGAAGGAGAGATACCCTCGGGACAATACCTACATCATCTCTGACTTCTTGGACAAAGAAGACTCCGAAACATCTAGTCAGTCCGAGACAGATGAAGAAATCCCACTTGAAGAAATACCTGAAATGGAATTATCTGATATGGTAGTTCCCGAATTAGAAATACCGAATG
>RBNK01001265.1:0-16499 GCA_003990785.1 Endogone sp. FLAS-F59071 | reverse complement strand
TTTTTTTTTTTTTTTTTTTTCCTGACTTTCCCCCGCCGTCGTTTTATCGCGTGTGCCTGATCCTGTTACGCAAGTTCCAATATTTCGGAAATGAACGAGTGATGGCGAGGATAACGGTTTCCTTCTCCGGCCGAGCTATCCTGACCTGATAAATAAAAATTGGGCGATCCAACCCGGAAAAGACAGTCCAGGGTTTGAGGTGAGGGAAAATAAAAAGTGAGGGCGGATGGTTCGCACACCTTTAGGAAATCATCAACTTTGTCTCTCCTTGAAACTCGTTTGTTTGTTGTGCGAACGAAACACACAAACATACTTCCTTCCTCCGCAAACTTTTATTGGGGAACGCATGCAACAAAGCTTAACGAGCCTTTCTGCCAAACTCAAAAACTAGCTTTCGCCCTCACCCCTTACCTCACCTTCTATAAACACACTCACAATAGACATAAACTATTACCATGGAGGCTTTCATTACCCTCCTCGCTACGGACGCCTATGCCCCTGGCGCCCTGACTCTGGCCCACGCCCTGCGTCACTACCAAACCACCAAGTACCTTGCCATTCTCTGCACCCCCGCCATTCCGTCTACGACGCTCGCACGCCTGCGCGATGTCTACGACCACGTGATCATCGTGGACGCCCTTGACTCCCGCTCCGAGCGCAACCTCCGCCTGCTGGGTCGCCCGGAGCTTGGGATCACGTTGACCAAGCTGCAGCTGTGGCGTCAGACCCAGTACTCCAAGGTTGTGTTCCTCGACGCCGACGTGCTGCCGCTGCGCAATGTGGACGAGCTGTTTGAGCGAGAGGAACTGTCGGCGGCCCCTGATGCAGGGTGGCCCGATTGTTTCAATTCCGGTGTCTTTGTGGCTACTCCGAGCGAGGCCACATTCGAGGGGCTGGTCGATATGGCGGCGACCGAAGGAACCTTTGATGGTATGTGTGTGTGTTTACTTGAATATTCCCCCTTGGAGGATAAATGCAAAGAGAGCTACTGCTGTTACTCAGAAAGTTTATCAAAAAGAGCTTATAAGCACAAAAGAGGGTTTTAAACTGCCGCACACCCATGTGGCCAAGCAGGGATAAACAGTGTGGTGGTGGCGAAGTCGCCTGGTCACGTGTTCGCACAAAACCTCAAAGAGGTCGAGACGGTATATATATTATGGGAATGGGAGCCTTGATCCGCTTTGGGAACATTGGTGGTACAAGCGGGTGATCATCGTTTACGATATGAGCATGTTGGCTGGGCTTTGGGCTTGCAATCTTGCCGAGATCTGAATCGATCGCAATGTAGACGTTGGGCTCACCTTCAACCACTAATCCTCTGGTTCATTTCTCTCTCCTACTTTTTACATCCAGGCGGTGATCAAGGCCTCCTCAACAGCTACTTTAGCTCTTGGTCCAAGGACTTTTCGCGCCACCTCCCCTTTACCTACAATACCACTCCTACCGTCGCTTATAGGTACGTGTCTTCTTCCTTTTTTTTCTTCCTTCTCTTTCCTTTCTCTAAACTAACTATATATCTTTTCACTCTCAGTTACGCACCTGCCTACCGCAACTATGGTCACGATATCGCGATCGTACACTTCATTGGTGCCGACAAGCCATGGCACTGGCTTCGGTTCGGAGACGGCCGCTTGCTTCCGCATGGGAACGCGTCGGCGAGTTTTGTCGACCTCGTGCAGGAGTGGTGGACAATATGGGAGATGCATTACGGGCAGGTGGGTGAGAGTGGAAACGGTTCGGTGAAATTTGTGGTTACGATGGCAGTATCCGATTGACTCTATTTAATTTAACCTATTTCCTCAACCTATTCGCCACAAACGCATTGGCAGTCTCCTCCACACCACATTATCCACACGATTGCTCCGCCCTCCGAGTATGACACGACACCACAGGGTGCTGACCTCTCCACCCTCGGTCGAAGACGCAACCTCTGGGACACCCCCGATATCGTCGGCGCCATCCAGGATCAAGAGCGCCACATCCGAGCGATGCCTGAACCCGAGAGGCCCGCGCCCTTCGAGGCCGAAGCCACTTGGGCACCTGTTATGCCACTCGAGGAGCACCCCTGGGTGCCCGAATCGGAGCCCCACAAAGAAGAAGCGCCGCCGGCCGTTCCGGTAGAGGAAGAACACCACGAGGAACACCACCACGAATACCATGAACCTCCGCGCCCGGCCACCCCCGAGTACCCAATGATCCAGTGGAACCCGTCTTTCGAGGCTCCTCCCTCGACAAACGCGCATGTGACGATGCCAGACTTGGTGAACTTCCGTAATGCCTGGGACATGCCGTTCGACCGACGCGCGACGTTCGTTCCGCCCGTGCACGAGGACGTGCCGCATCCACCACACTACAACCCTGGAGTAGACCACGGGGAGGTCAGGCCCGTGTTCCCCTGGGAGGACCACAAAGAGAGAATTGTGTCGAGAATTTGGTTAGATGAGGAGGAGGCGGCAAGGAGGGAGTATATGAGAATGGATGAAGAACGCAAAAAGGAGGAGGAAGCTATGCGCGCGGCGGGGGAAGTCGCCGTTGGAGTGGCCGCTGTGGCTACCATCGGGTGGGATGAGCACCCCTCCCACCATTATCATCACCACGAGGAACCCAAGAAGGAGTTTGCGTTCGTTAACATCTGGGACGAGATGCCAAGCATTCGGAAATACCTAGCCAGGCTGCGTGGCGACGAGCATCAAGCGGTACATGAGGTGGAAGAGTACGACGATAACGAGAACGAGACCGAGTTCGAGAGCCGCGCCTCAGGCGATATGTCGTTCGTCAGCCCGCGATGGGAGTACATACGGGACGAGATCGTCGAGACAGACATATCCGAGTTTGAAGAAACTGACGTGTATGACACGAGCGAGTATGAATATGAGGAGGTTGAAATCGACGATACTTTGGAAGATGATGACTACGAGCATGTCTCCACCCCCACGACTCCCACGCGCAAGCGCTCGCCCATCCTGTCCGGTATCGTGCCTTACACCCCGGGAGTTTCGGACGAAGAATGGGATGACCGCGACATGATCCCCCTCCCGCTCAAACGTACGGGCCGCTTGTCGCTGCGCGAGAAGAAGGTCGCACAGGAGCTCGAGCGTAGCCGGCAGCGCAGCATGAAGCAGAATAGAGGTTCCAGCATTGAGAAGGATGGGACCAAGAAAGTGGTGCGCAAAAAGAAACTTATCAAGCAGACTGTCATACAGGGGGATCAGGGTGCCGACAGCGCCATCTCCAAACTCGCCTTACGTGCTTCACAGAGCAGCCAATCGTTGTCGTCCAACGAAGGCCGCGGCCGCGTGGCCTCCCGGCCTCGCCTTCCCAAGCGCGCCATGTACGCCTCGGCCACGAGCGGCTGGTTCGGGCAGACACCCTACACCTCTGCGGCGGCATCTCCAACGGGGGTGCTCTCGCGATCAGGTGCACAGACCCCCGGTTCTGCACCTGGTTCACCGACGCACAATCCAGTGGATGAGTTCCGTAACTACAAAATTGGTTGGGCATCAGACCTCGGTCCCGCCGGCGTGCGATCGCGCTCGCGCTCGCGCTCGCGCTCGCGGTCCAAGTCCATTGAAGGTGTGCGCAGGCGCACACCCTCATCTTTGGGGTCGTCACGCCCAACGTCCCGCCAGCCATCTAGAGACACGTCGCCATCTGCGCCATGGAAACAAATGCCTAAATGGTCTTCAAGATCGACCTGGGATCCGCACGGGGCGCTCAAGGGGTTGCAGGAGTCTGGAGAAAGGCTGTTGAGAAAAACGGGGCAGGAAGAGGAGGAATTCAGGGATGAGTACCAAGACGCGTGGACTGGAGTTGAGGAAGAGGAAGGGGATCGACCAAAGGCATATTATGAAGAGGAAGACGAAGACCTCGGCGTCCTGGGTCTCCGCTTTCCGGGTAAGGAGATCCGTGCCATGTCACCCAAGTCGCCCAAGTCGCCGAGCATGCTACCATGGGGTGAGAGTCGCGGGATTGAGGGTACGACTACTCGGCAGATCCCGGCTTCAACGATCAAGACTCTCAAAGAGGACCTGAGCTTCCTTGGCATGCAACTGCCGACCCAAGTGGTACCCGAGGCACCTACCCAGATTCCCATTTATGCGGCCGAGGTCATGGGCGCGGCGGCCCTGGCAGGCGCGGCGGCCGTGGCATTGACGGGAAGCGAGACCTCCATATTCGAGAAGGCGCAAGAGGTCGCTGGTGCCGTGCCCGAGAACCTTTCGCTCGCTAAGGGAAGGTTGTTCCGCCGCCGCTCAAGTTTGAATCTAAAAGATATGGCTGAGTTTGAGAAAGATACCGCCGCTGGTCCGGCCGCCGTGCAACAGGAATCGGACAAGGAACAGATCTTCGCCGGTACTGGGGTTCCAGATCTCAAAACTGGGGAATCCACGATGGTTACGGAGAGGAGCATCGGGAAGCTCCCGCGGTACGACTTTGACTTTTCGCGGTCTGCGCAACGTAGCAAGGAGGAAATTTCGCTTATGCCGGGTTTCCAAGGCAAGACGATCTCTGGTGCCGAGGACGCCCTCGTGGGAGCCGCGACCCTAACCGTTACGATCGGCGCCGACGGCCAGCCCCAGACAGTCCAGACTTCGGAGATTGAAAAGTCGCTGGGTGATGTGCGGACCACGCAGCCCACCAACATAATCGAAGGTGCCCAGCAGGTTTCCCAGAGCCGGACCGTGACGAGCGCGGCCGAGGACGGCAAGACCATCACCACCCAGATCTTCACTGCTACTGAATCGGAGCCCGTTATCGACAGCATATCCAGCCGTAAGATTATCGGAACCCTTGGTGACGAGCCTGGGTTTAACGTGGTTAAGAAGGAGACCGTCAGCCTATCGACGGATGACAATAATGTACACGTTGAGGAAATTATTGTGTCCAAGAGCCGTGAGGCTGGCGGTGTGACGATCACGTCCACGACCACGACCCCATCCGATTCGCAGAAGGCGGTCGTGGAGAAAGTGACGATTACTAGGCCAAGAGAGACGCAGGAGTATGGTGTACAGGCGGGCGGCGCCGAGGATGTGCTTGTCAGTGCGGCGGCAGCGACGGAGGCCCTGGCGAAGAAGAGCGAAGTTGAGACTGTATCTGCCGAGGAAACTGTGGTTACTTTGGTTGAAGGCGAATCCGTTGATGTTGAAGCTGTGGAGACCGAAACGGTGGAGATTCTTCAGAGCACCAAAGAGAAAGTCATGAAAGTTGAGATCGACTCGGAGGCTGTTGAGGTTGTTAGCGCGAAGAAGATCGAACTGGAGGGGGAGATCCAAAGCAAAAGAGAGGTGGTCACAGATGAAGTTGGTGGAGATGCCTTGAAGGCAGTTGAGGCCGCCGTTGGTGTCGGAGCCTTGCTTGTCGGTAAGGAGATCTTTGAGCGGAATCAGGTCGAGATGGTCAAATCTAACGAAATGGAACAAGTCAAAGGCGAGGATGCCGCCGAATTGGAGGAATCCGATGAAATTGTCGAGAGCGGTATGGGCATTGATATCAAGATTGAAGACGAGGATGAAGAAGGGCATTACGACATTGTGGGAGTCGAAGTTGAGGAGGACGACGGGGACTTGGAGGCCGGGGAGCAGTTCTTGGCACTCCGCTCGCGCAGGTCAAGCTACTCTGTTTCGTCTGTTGAATTGGACGAGGAGGAGGACATTGCGGTAGTAGACGAGATACAAGATGGTCATTTTGACATGGAGGCGGTCGAGCTTGATGAAGAAGAAACAGAGGTCGATACTGGAGTGGGCCGCCAGTCTACCGAGCTGGGAGCGGAGTCGGTTGCACGTGAGAATTTTGAGGTGGACGATGAACAAGAGAAAGTAGAGATTAAAGAGACGATCGAGGTGCAGGAAGGTGTTTCGGTTGATGAGGGGACGGTATTGCTCCAGGAGAATGTACTGGAAAAATCGGTCGTGACGAAAACAACTATAGTACGGGAGGGTGTTCAAGAAACGGTTACCGAGACCGAGACCGAGACCGAGACCGAGACGCTCGTTGTAGAGGAAGACGTGCCGGTTGAAACAGAAACGATAGAGATTATCGAGGAGACGATCTCGTCGTAGAATCACGATTCTCAAACCCATTGGAATTTGAACTTTTTTCTCATTTTCCGTTTCCCGTAGCTCTTGTTTTATACGGCCCATCACACTTTTTGTGCAGTAACCCCTTCGCCCCTTAAATCTTTTTTTACACCCATTGCGCTCTTTTTTTACACGATCCATTGCGCCCTTTTTTACACGATCTTGTTACATGGCTCTTTTTTACACGGCTTATCGCAGTTATCCTTCTCCTTTTCTGACAAAATTCTTAATCGCATTATTTGATTTCATTAGTATTTAGTTGTCTATATTCACGACTTTTCATTAGTCGTGTGCAGTTTTTTTTTTTTTTTTTTTTTTTTTTTTTTTTTTTTTTTTTTTTTTTTTTTTTTTTTTTTTTTTTTTTTTTTTTTTTTTTTTTTTGGAATATCTTGATTTATTAAATATCACCGATGTGATCGAGGCGGGGTACAAGTAAATCGTTTCCAAATTAATTGGTGATGATATACACTATACATGAGGATATACTACCAACGATGACATCACCTCACATTTACGCCTTGTGACTGGGTTTCTTTTCTGCTTCTCTCCTACGCTTCAACATGCCCATCTATCAGAAGTCGACGCAAGCTAATCAAAGAAAGGGTCTGTCACACAATTATGTCAAGACTCTAGCAAAGTGCTCCGAGGCGGAGCTGCTTGATTTGAAAGAGAGGAACGACCGCTCTTTGGCCAACAGGTGACTAGCTATTGTGCAAATGTTGGAATAAAAGTTGGATAGGTTTTGTGAAGGAACTCTACGGTCGCCAAGGGTTTTGTCGTCTTAGTCTCGCGTCTGATCCCTCGAAAGAATTAGTACTCATTCACCACTGGCCTTCTGCTCCCTTTCCACAGCGATCTCATCTCTACTTTGCCCGACAAGGGCGATCGCCTCCGCGAGACCGGCAAAACCATCGACAGCCTACTCGCACAGCTCCGCACCCCCCAGGTCCTCAAAAATACGAGTGACCTCACCGCTGACCCCGGTTCCCCGCCCCCAACCGAGCATCAGAACAATACTGGTCCGCCTGGCGGCATTATGCACAAGCGGCGGGTTCCCGAGCATAAGGAGGTGGTAGATAAGAAGTTGGATGAAGTCACGGAGGTTGGTGTACATTGTTGTGCGATTAGTAGAACTGAAGAGTGTTTCTATCATGATTCTGAGATGCTAATGGATTGAAACCATTTTTTTTTTTATTTATTCTTTACGAAATCTCTTTTTCCTTTATTTGCTTCTCATCACAGGGGACACGAGTTAAACAAATCACGTTAGAGGAGTCGCTGAAACTCCAGCGAGACCATAATCGCAGCGTCGAGGTTTATACCTTAATACGTGGAATTATTAGTTTTGCTTTAGATAACCGCAAGTTTCAAGCTCATAGCTCTCCGGTTTACGTTCGCACAAAAATCTCTCGGAACCAACTATTCAGGACGAAAACCTCCGGTTCGCGATAGAACGCATGAAGCAGAGCTCCGCGCGCCCGAGCGTACCGTCGCGAAAGCAGCCGGAGAACCCGGATATTGCCGACTCTCTCATGTATGTTTGCTCACCATGTCGTCTTCTTTCGCTACATACGATTGGTCCCTCACCACTTCCTTCTGATTCGACGAATTGTTTAACCCTACACTCATCATACAGACAGCGGATGCAGGATATGATCATCGAGACCGACTCGGACAACGACGACGACGCATTCTCGGATGACGAGACCGGCGACTCGGATGAAGGTCCGAGCACAACGGAAGCGGCGGGTGAGCAGGTGGGAGTATATACGGACGAGGGATTTGAGGAGGAGGATGCGTGAGGCGATGCTAACGGGAATTAGGGGTGTTAGCGGGAACAAGCATCTCTGGAACCGAGTAGAGTGTGAACAGTTTTGGAACATCGGACGGGATCTTTTCATCTATTATATATACCTTTTTACGCACGTGTCACGCGACTTGGCCAGGTTGCGTTGTGATTGGGAGAACGTTTTAGCCTTGCCAATGCTTATGAATTGGCTTTTGCTATATATTTTTATAATCAAAGGCATTCCACTTCTTTGATCAGAATGACTGTTATCAAGTAGTAGTTGATGTTTGGCTTTGTTGATTTTTCAGAATTAGAAAAACAGAACTGGGGAAAAGAGGAACAGAGTGATGTTTTTAGATTTTTTTATTTGGATTTTCTATAAATTTATTTGTCTAGATTTGAATTGGATTCAAATGGGTTCAACTCGGAGCACTATTTTTCAGTAAAAACTAAATATAATTACATACTTGTTTATCCATTTGTTCATTCTCATTATAATATAGACCTGCACCCCACCAAGAATTTGTAAGCTCCATTCTATGATAGAGATCATTTCACATAACTCTAAAAATGCTATTAATAGAAGATACTATTGAAAAAAAAAAAAAAAAAAAAAAAAAGTTAAAATAATGTATTAAAATGTTATTAAATGAATTAATTAAATAAATTTAAATTTACCTTAGTTATCTTCTAATTTTAAATAAAGCTGATTTGACATTAAACCAAGTTTAATTTCTGCTCCAGCTAGAGTACTAAAGTCTAGCATAGATACTACCTCTAAAGATAAATCTTTTTGCTCTAAACTTGCTTTAATACCAGTATACTCTATATCACTTGGAAAGCTAACTCCATATTGTAATATAATAGCTCCTTCTTGTAAGCTTATTAAAAAAAGAATCTAAAATAATAATAATAAAATTTAATATTTCATAAATATAAAGTAAACTATAGAAATATTATAAAGCAATTATATATAACTACCTGTTGAGATAACTTATCATAGTCTTGAATGATAAAACTACAATTATTATTATAGTTTTCTATTGTTGATGAGGCCTGTGATTGAGTATCTAAGTTTAGATAAATAAATATAGAATCTATATATTAGTAGAATTCAAATGTTTACTAAGGTATATAAATAGTTAAAATTAGTGAGTTAGAGTTAAAACTCCATACTGAATTGATATATCTAATATCAAGTGATAAATTTGTCTAATTAATTATATATAATACATTCATTATACAAATGGCTCACCTTCAGTATCCTCGGTGGTAGTGGTTTCGGCGGCGGGGGTGATGGTGGTGATGGTTTCGGCGATAGCTTCAGTGGCGGGGGCGATAGTGATTTCGGTGGTGGTTTCGGCGACGGGGGTGATGGTTTCGATAGCCTCAGTGACGGGGGCGATGGTGGTTTTGGTGGTGATTTCGTTTTCCTTGCCAATGACTCGTCTCCGTTTGATCCCTCTCTTGGCGATAGCTGTTAACTGTATGCCATTTAGCTCAGAGAGGACCGCCCGCTTCCGTTTCCCCGTCTTGGCGATGGCTGCCGGGAGAAGTGATTATTGTAAATATAAAATTGTTTTTACTGTAAATAGAGGTTGGACGCGAACGGAAAGAAATATTCTACCTATAGAGCGACTGCATAAAGCCAGCGACAGATTTGAAGGCTTGGACATCGACATTTGAAATTGGAATTTTGAAATTGGAATTCGGAATGGAGAATGGTTTGAGTTAGAGAAATAGAATATAATTTTTGTTTGTAAATTTATAGACATTTGATAGCTTCTAGAACCCATTGAGTATTATGACGACTGTTAACTACTGTTAACCGAACTGAGTTAACCGAAACACCCAGTACTTTCGGTTCCCGACAGACTGAACGAACAGACAGGCATTGTTCCACCATGACGTCGGCTTTTCGGCATTTCTCTGTTTCACCTTGCACTGTCTATTTGAAATAAAGTTAAAACAACCAAGTGAAACCCACCGAGAAGGTTCTAGAAAAAGAAAAAAAAAAAGTAGCTGACAAAAAAAGTAGCTGACGAAAAAAAAAAAAAAACAAGTCCCAAACCCGGCTACCCGAAACAGGCAGGTAAAACTTCTAGAAAAATTTTCAATAACAATAAAAAGGGACCACTGCACTATTCATTACCACAGCTACAACGGATAGCCCCTACGTGTTATGCACGTCGGGCTATCTGTTAGCATCTTTTCTCCGAGATGTAAAAGCAAAGGAGGAGCCCTTGACCTGCCCTGCGGGTACGCAATATGTTGGGCTGTCATCCTCATAGAGCAACGAGCGGGATGTAAAATAACGTCGCTATATAAGCCATAAACAAGCGGGCAAGAGGACAGTGAAATCCTTTGGCGATAAGTATTCTTTTATGTTTTCCTGTCACAAATATTATTGCCTATTTTCATCATCGATAGCTGGCATACTAACCGCACCTCTTCTTCGGGCTCTCTGCAAGCTTTCGCCATTCTAGGACTCGGAGACCGACTTTCCGACTCTGATAACCATCCTTTTGGCAGTTCCTGGCGTTGTATTCCGAATGGTAGTGGAGAGATATGGAGAAATATGATGTCTCGTCATGGCCTTGCCAGGTAACCATAGCCTTGCCACAACGGTGTACTTACCAATGCTAGTTTTAATTGTACAAATATCTGTGAGGTTGGAGAAAGAGGTTGGAGAGGAAGGTTGAGTGGCCATGTTTATTTTGAAGAGAGCCCTTGCGCACACAATTGGCAGGCATGGACAACGTCACCATAGTTTGAGCGATCAGTTGTACATAATAAATGGCTTCTACGTAGCAGGTACTAAACACAGTTCGAGGTATAGGGCAGTTCCGTGTTTGTGTGTTTGTTCTACTCATTCGGGTAATGTGTATATCACGTGCCAGCTATCATTATTATTTTCGCTATAAGTTGGCTTTTAAAGGGGGCGCCACAAGTTGGCTTTTGAGGAGAGGATGCCACGAGTTGACTTGAGGTGGAGGACACCGTGAGGGGAGACACCACGAAACGAAGGATAATGTGAAGAATGTGATGTGAGTTTTTTTTTTTTTTTTTTTTTTGAGAAGGGGATGGATGCCGCAAGTGACTTCTGAGAAGGGGGACACAGAAAAACAGCAATCTCTTTATATACTTACTTATGAATAGATTTATAAATTTATTACTTTATCTTTGTTATTCTTTGACAAAGATTGGATAGCTTTTTGCTGTTTGTGTAGGGTTATCTTCAGAGGAAACTGTATATCTAGTAGAATTTTTTTGTTAAACACCTCACAGAGGTGATAAATAAAGTTAGAATATTATAAAATAGTTTAGGAACATAAGGAAACAATTATAACAAATCAAAACATACCATAGAGTAGACTTTGCCCCAATTATCCCTTTTACAAAGCTTCAATGACTTTAAGATTTTTTCGATAACTTGATCGAAAAGATTTTCAAAGAGAGGTTTCCTCAAAAGATATCATCGGAGATTTTGTAGGTGGCGCATAATTTGCACATTGGGACATGGGACATTGGGGCCAACTTTACTTGACCCTTCCCCTTCCCCCAACATTCGTCATGGAGGCCATCGACGACTATGCAAATGAGACTATCATTCGTTCTCTCGCTCTCACCGCTCTCACTCACCGCAAGCAGCAGAACTACTCCCCATTGCTTGCCATTTCCTCCTACATACTCCAGCAGCGCCTGCACTACCTTAACCCCTCGCTCGCCACTCCATCGGCCTGGGACACCGCCTTGCAATGGCAGCCCGACGGCAGCGCCGAGGCTTTACGCACCCTCTGGAACGACAAGGACGATGCCAAAGATGAGCTGCTGCAGGCGGAAGTGAGGTATCGCAGGCTAGACCTCGAAACCCTGCACGCCATGATCGAGTTTGCCCACGGGGATGGAGGGGTACGATACGTGGTCGTAATGATGCTGGAGGAGGGTGGGGAGGTACAGGAGTGGAAGTATCATAATACGAGGGAGATTGGGAAGGATGAATGGGAAGGGGAAGTTACCAAAGAGTGGAGCAATACGTTAGAGGAGGCTGAAAAAAGGTTCGTGCTTGGAGTGGCGGCGAAGAGGAATATTTTAGATGGAAAGAAGACCGAGAAGCCAAAGGTGAGTAAAAACGATTTGGATAGGATTACTTGGAAAGCATTTCAATGATACTTTGTTACTCATGCTAATGCTCTGCGTCATTAGCGTATCTCCGTCCAAGCTGCTCCCGACGACTACTGGGGCGCCTGGTCTGACGATGAAGACTCTTCAAAAAACTTTGCCAAAGCCAAACATCTCCCTGTCAACTCGACCGTAAAAAACGACTCTGACGCCGACTCGGACGGGGACGACTATTGGGATCAGTTCGCCGCCGCACCTGGCACCCTCACCCCTGGTCCAAACGACACTCCCCCTGCTCGAGGTGGCCGCGCCCGCACTCTGCAATCACACACAGCCCTCCACCGTAGTCGGCATGACCAGGCCCAAGCCCAGCCTCTCACCTCGTCTGCGACCACGACCCCTACCCAGGCCGTCCCGTTTCCTCATCCCGTGGCCGCCGAGCCCACAGTCTTTGAGCGCGAGGAGATGCAGGAAGAGTACGATATAACTTATAACCCACTTCACATTGTTCCTAGTGTGACCAACATGTCTGAGCTCCAGGCCGCCGCTGCACTCTCCGAGCTCACTAACATTCTCCATAAGTCTCTGCCCGCCAACCCGAAGCGTGCATCCGCGGTAGCCCCCGCCGAGAACGATGCTGTTGCTCAAGCCCAAGTCTCAAACGGCACCGCCGTCGTTCCAGAGATTGTGTACGACGTTCCCGCCACCAGAGCCACCCTACCGGGCAAGTGGCCCGATGAGACCATCGCCAATGGAGCCGTCGCGACCCTGGATCCGAACGCGGAAGCCGCCTTCCAAATGCGCCCCAATAGTACTGTCGGCTTCATTTTTGACAAACTCACATCCAGTTTGTCCAATGCCATCCCATTTGGCGGCGGCAATACTACAAGCGACCCCCTCGCCGCCCCGAACGGGGCGTCGGCGGCGCAGCGGGAGGCGTTCCGACCTGTGCTCATGCAGGCCCTGCGTGGAATTATCGGCATGGCGAGGCTGGCAGGATTCGAGGGTTGGGAGGTCGTTGAGATTGTGAAGCAAGCGATTACGGAGCAGGCATAGGGCGGCGATGAGGGAGGGTGATAGTGGGTTTGAAAAAGAGAAAAGGGAGGCGATTTAGTTTGCGGTATATACCTTTTTTTTTTTTTTTTTTTTTTTTTTTTTTTTGGAATTTAATTTTTTTTTTTTTTTTTTTTTTTTTTTTTTTTTCTTTTTTTTTTTTTTTTGTTTTTTTTTTTTTTTTTTTTTTTGTGTGATTGTTGATCAGGTATACATACACTTTGGTCCAAATGCTCGTTTCGCTATCTAACACATTTTGACATTGTCTACTCTAATTACGGAATAGATTCCTAGGATTTTTGACTTGTGCGGATTGTGATAGCTGTGAGTTTCAGCTTGAAACGTAATCTCATACAGTTTTTTTTTTTTTTTTTTTTTTGAAAAGAAGCAAGTGAAGCAGTGTCTGTGGCAAGTATTTCTGCAAGGCAAGATTAGTAAATGCCGTTTATATGGTGTACAGTGTCTACAAAAATGCAAGCCCCTCCTGGGAGCGTTGTGCAGAATTGCGAAATCTTACAGGTTTGTGGCACGGAGTGAGGAGTTTATAAGTATGAGGCAGCAGGGGAAGGGAGGACTTACATTAAAAATGAGGTATCAATAGATTATAACTACTAGATGAGTAAAGTAGATTGCATTTAGTTGTAAATACCTAGATCCTTTAAAGGCTCATACAATATTTAATTGATTAATTATAAATAAACTGAGTTGCCACTTAATCCTTCATTAGGAAAATATTTTTAGTTCATAGTCCTTGACTAGTGTTCATGCTTGTAGTCTATTCTGAAGTAGTTTGTCCTTTTGCTCTGCTGTTCTGGTATAGTTCATGGGTAGTTCTAAGGTAGTTTGTGAGGTATTCATCAAAAATAGTTTGTAGTTTGCAACTAGCATTTGTGCTCATAGTTATTTGTTTGTAGATCTTAATAAATACTGTTCATGAATAAAGTAATACTATTTGCAAACTAAAAATATTTTCCTAATGTTTGAACTTTGTAGCTTAAAGCTGTATTAATGGCATTTGATCTTCAATTATTTTCTTTCTTCCTTCTGTTACTAAAATAATATAGAATTGTTTTTAACCTTGAGTTTTTTCAATTTTCAAGTTTTTGTTTGAAATTATACAATTGTGCATTCAAAAACGGAATCATAGGGGCTTCAGGTAAAATTACAAAAATAAAATAGACACATATTCAAACATAAAAGTGATATACAAAAGGGTATGATAGTCCTAGTCATTTGTGTCGTTGAACTCAAGTGACGCGCTTGTTCCATAAATTGGAGATAAACTTTGATGAGTAGCAGGAGTCGAAGGAAGAGGGCTGTCATGGTGGTGGATTGGAAATCGGCTAGTCGCAAGCCACAAATTATTAGGTGTGTTGACATCGAGGTCAAATTTGTAAGAGAGATTGTTCATAGAAATGCAAGTTGCAAGCCATAAGATATTGGAGTCAATATTCCTATATACAGCTTCACAGAAGTCAAATGCATAGGTGAGATTGTTGGTATAAATATCTAGCGCCATAAGGAAATTGAGAATTTCTCAAACATCAAAGCAAAGCTAGCTATATATTGATGTCTAACCATTCTAGCTATTACTCTGAGATTGTAACTAGCCAATAGTAAAAATATTGGATTATTCCAATCTTCATCATTTGCACATGTAATAATATCTTTATAAATGAAAAGTACATCAACTGTACCTATAAAGATAGATGTAAAACATATTGTAAGGAAAATAATAGATATAGCAGCTATACTTATATAAATAAATAAATAAAAATAATAACTTACTTGACTGATACCCAATGATTTGATCAGCCTGCTTGACATTTGGTGGCCAAAGAGCAATAAGCAAATCGAATATATAATGTGTTGGCCAAAGCTCCAAGTCTAAGCAAAGGTTTTGTTTTTTTTTAACTTCCATTTTTTTTTCTTCATATTTATGAAGAGATATATTATTTTTAAACTTATCTAGAAGAGAAAGAGCACATCTCTTATGAAAGTATTGTATCTATATATAAGTAAATATTATATATTAGTTAATTTAATAATTAATTTTACATATATTATTAGAGATATATAGTATAATATACTTACATAATATTGAATTGTAAGCTCCTCAACTTCATTATCATTTCTTAATGAAGTTGTTACAATAGTATCCCCAAGTCCTAAAAAAGAAAGATAGTATTGTTAAGTTTATTTTTTAAATATATATTTTATAATTAATATAATAATATAATATTATTTCTTACCAGTAATCATCTGCATTTTGATTTCTTTAATAAGTTTTGCATTCCAGCTTTCTACTTTCAGTAAAGAAATATATTTTGCTCTCTCTTTCTTGTATACTAGAAATTGAGTACATTTGTACTTCTTCACCCATCTATTCATTCTTGTTATGACATATACTCCTGCACCCCACCAAGAATTTGTCAGCTCCATTCTATGATACAGATCATTTCGCATAACTCTGAAAATGCGATTAATAGAAGATACTATTGAAATTATAAAAAAAAAAAAAATTAAAATTAAAATAAAGTATTAAAATGTTATTAAATATATTAATTAAATAAATTTAAATTACCTTGATTATCTTCTAATTTTAAATGAAGCTGATTTGGTATTAAACCAAGTTTAATTCCTGCTCCAGCTAGAGTACTAAAGTCTAGCATAGATACTGCTTCTAAAGATAAACCTTTTTGCTCTAAACTTGATTTGATACCCGTATGCTCCATATCATTTGGATAGCTAACTCCATATTGGGATATAATGGCTCCTTCTTGTAGGCCCATTAAAAAAAGAATCTAAAATAATAATAATAAAATTTAATATTTAATAAATATAAAGTAAACTATAGAAATATTATAAAGCAATTATATATAACTACCTGTTGAGATAGCTTATCATAATCTTGAATGATAAAACTACAATTATTATTATAGTCTTCCATTGTTGATGAGGCCTGTGATTGAGTATCTAAGTTTAGATAAATAAATAGAATATATATATTAGTAGAATTCAAATATTTATGGTATATATATAAATAGTTAAAATTAGTGAGTTAAATTTAAATGGCCATGTCTACATTAAATTAAAATGCCAAACTGAATTGATATATCTAATATCAAGTGATAAATTATATATAATACATTCATTATACAAATGGCTCACCTTCAGTATCCTCGGTGGTAGTGGTTTCGGCGGGGGTGATGGTGGTGATGGTTTTGGCGATGGCTTCAGTGGCGGGGGCGATGGTGATTTCGGTGGTGGTTTCGGCGACGGAGATGGTGGTGATGGTGACGGGAGTGACAGTTTTAGTGATAGCCTCAGTGATGGGGGCGATGGTGGTTTTGGTGGTGATTTCGTTTTCCTTGCCAATGACTCGTCTCCGTTTGATCCCTCTCTTGGCGATAGCTGTTAACTGTATGCCATTTAGCTCAGAGAGGACCGCCCGCTTCCGT